>JARTUT010000094.1:0-86486 GCA_030674115.1 Micraspis discolor | reverse complement strand
TACCATTCGAAATCCCCGAGGAGTAGGCTATTGCCGTATGTCCATTTACGGTTTTCAATAGATCTTCCACAGAACTCATGAACTAGATCGCCTATGAAATCAACTGTTCTGAAAATAAAGCGAGTTTAATATTTTTCGCCTTACCATTCGAAATCCCTGAGGAGTATGTGATTGCTGTATGTCAATTTATCGTTTTCAATAGTTCTTCTACAGCACTCATGAATTAGATCGCCTATTAACTCAACTGTTCTTAAAATAAAGCGAGTTTAATATTTTTCACTTAACCATTCAAAATCGCTGAGGAGTAGGTGATTGCCGTATGTCAATTTATCGTTTTCAATAGGTATTACAGAACTAATGAACAAGATCGACTATGAAATCAACTGCTCAAGAGAAATAGCAAAATTAATATTTTGCGCTTTACCATTCGAAATCCCCGAGGAGTAGGTTATTGCCGTATGTCAATTTATCGTTTTCAATAGTTCTTCTACAGAACTCATGAACTAGATCGCCTATGAACTCAACTGTTCTGAAAATAAAGCGAGATTAATATTTTTCGCCCTACCATTCGAAATCCCTGAGGAGTATGTGATTGCTGTATGTCCATTTACTGTTTTCAATAGGTCTTCCACAGAACTCATGAACAAGATCGCCTATGAAATCAACTGTTCTGAAAATAAAGCGAGTTTAATATTTTTCGCCTAACCATTCGAAATCCCTGAGGAGTATGTGATTGCTGTATGTCAATTTATCGTTTTCAATAGTTCTTCTACAGCACTCATGAACTAGATCGCCTATAAAATCAACTGTTCTGAAAATAAAGCGAGTTTAATATTTTCGCTTAACCATTCAAAATCCCTGAGGAGTAGGTGATTGCTGTATGTCAATTTATCGTTTTCAATAGGTAATACAGAACTAATGAACAAGATCGACTATGAAATCCACTGCTCTAGAGAAATAGCAAAATTAATATTTTGCGCTTTACCATTCGAAATCCCTGAGGAGTAGGTTATTGCTGTATGTCAATTTACTGTTTTCAATTGGTCTTCCACAGAACTCATGAACTAGATCGCCTATGAAATCAACTGTTCTGAAAATAAAGCGAGTTTAATATTTTTCTCCTTACCATTCAAAATCTCTGAGGAGTATGTGATTGCTGTATGTCAATTTATCGTTTCCAATAGTTCTTCTACAGCACTCATGAACTAGATCGCCTATGAACTCAACTGTTCTGAAAATAAAGCGAGTTTAATATTTTTCGCTTTACCATTCAAAATCCCTGAGGAGTAGGTGATTGCTGTATGTCAATTCATCGTTTTCAATAGGTATTACAGAACTAATGAACAAGATCGACTATGAAATCTACTGCTCAAGAGAAATAGCAAAATTAATAATTTTTCGCTTTACCATTCAAAATCCCTGAGGAGTAGGTCATTGCCGTATGTCAATTTATCGTTTTCAATAGGTAATACAGAACTAATGAACTAGATCGACTATGAAATCTACTGCTCAAGAGAAATAGCAAAATTATCATTTTGCGCTACACCATTCAAAAAATCCGAGGAGAAGGTTATTGCTGTATGTCAATTTACTGTTTTCAATTGGTCTTCCACAGAACTTATGAACTAGATCGCCTATGAAATCAACTGTTCTGAAAATAAAGCGAGTTTAATATTTTTCGCCTTACCATTCGAAATCCCTGAGGAGTATGTGATTGCTGTAGGTCTATTTATCGTTTTCAATAGTTCTTCTACAGCATTCATGGACTAGATCGCCTATGAAATCAACTTATCTGAAAATAAAGCGAGTTTAATATTTTTCGCCTTACCATTCAAAATCCCTGAGGAGAAGGTGATTGCCGTATGTCAATTCATCGTTTTCAATAGGTAATACAGAACTAATGGAAAGAATCGACTATGAAATATACTGCTCAAGAGAAATAGCAAAATTAATATTTTGTGCTTTACCATTCGAAATCGCCGAGGAGTAGGTTATTGCCGTATTTCAATTTATCGTTTTCAATAGTTCTTCTACAGCACTCATGAACTAGATCGCCTATGAACTCAACTGTTCTGAAAATAAAGCGAGAATAATATTTTTCGCCCTACCATTCGAAATCCCTGAGGAGTATGTGATTGCTGTATGTATATTTACTGTTTTCAATTGGTCTTCCACAGAACTCATGAACTAGATCGCCTATGATATCAACTGTTCTGAAAATAAAGCGAGTTCAATATTTTTCGCCTTACCATTCGAAATCTCTGAGGAGTAGGTGATTGCCGTATGTCAATTTATCATTTTCAATAGGTATTACAGAACTAATGAACAAGATCGACTATGAAATCTACTGCTCAAGAGAAATAGCAAAATTAATATTTTGCGCTTTACCATTCGAAATCCCCGAGGAGTAGGTTATTGCCGTATGTCAATTTATCGTTTTCAATAGTTCTTCTACAGAACTCATGAACTAGATGGTCTATGAACTCAACTGTTCTGAAAATAAAGCGAGATTAATATTTTTCGCCCTACCATTCGAAATCCCTGAGGAGTATGTGATTGCTGTATGTCCATTTACTGTTTTCAATAGGTCTTCCACAGAACTCATGAACTAGATCGCCTATGAATTCAACTGTTCTGAAAATAAAGCGAGTTTAATATTTTTCGCCTATCCATTCGTAATCCCTGAGGAGTATGTGATTGCTGTATGTCAATTTATCGTTTTCAATAGTTCTTCTACAGCACTCATGAACTAGATCTCCTATAAAATCAACTGTTCTGAAAATAAAGCGAGTTTAATATTTTTCGTCTTACCATTCAATATCCCTGAGGAGTAGGTGATTTCCGTATGTCAATTTATCGTTTTCAATAGGTAATACAGAACTGATGAAAGGAATCGACTATGAAATCTACTGCTCAAGAGAAATAGCAAAATTAGTATTTTGCGCTTTACCTTTCGAAATCCCCGAGGAGTAGTTTATTGCCGTATGTCCATTTACTGTTTTCAATAGGTCTTCCACAAAACTCATGAACCAGATCGCCTATGAAATCAATTGTTCTGAAAATAAAGCGAGTTTAATATTTTTCGACTTACCATTCGAAATCCCTGAGGAGTATGTGATTGCTGTATGTCAATTTATCGTTTTCAATAGTTCTTCTACAGCACTCATGAACTAGATAACCTATGAACTCAACTGTTCTGAAAATAAAGCGAGTTTAATATTTTCGCCTTACCATTCGAAATCCCTGAGGAGGGCTTGCTGTATGTCAATTTATCGTTTTCAATAGGTATTACAGAACTAATGAACAAGATTGACTATGAAATCTACTGCTCTAGAGAAATAGCAGAATAAAAATTTTGAGCTTGACGATTCGAAATATCTGAGGAGTAGGTTATTGCCGTATGTCAATTTACTGTTTTCAATTGGTTTTCCACAGAACTCATGAACTAGATCGCCTACGAAATCAACTGTTCTGAAAATAAAGCAAGTATTATATTTTTCGCTTTACCATTCAAAATCCCTGAGGGGTAGGTGATTGCCGTATGTCAATTCATCGTTTTCAATAGGTCTTACAGAACTAATGAACAAGATCGACTATGAAATCTACTGCTCAAGAGAAATAGCAAAATCAATATTTTGCGTTTTACCATTCGAAATCCCTGAGGAGTAGGTGAATGCCGTATGTCAATTAATCGTTTTCAATAGGTCTTACAGAATAGTTCTTCTACAGAACTCATGAACTAGATCGTCTATGAACTCAACTGTTCTGAAAATAAAGCGAGATTAATATTTTTCGCCCTACCATTCGAAATCCCTGAGGAGTATGTGATTGCTGTATGTCCATTTACTGTTTTCAATAGGTCTTCCACAGAACTCATGAACTAGATCGCCTATGAAATCAACTGTTCTGAAAATAAAGCGAGTTTAATATTTTTCGCCTTACCATTCGAAATCCCTGAGGAGTATGTGATTGCTGTATGTTAATTTATCGTTTTCAATAGTTCTTCTACAGCACTCATGAACTAGATCGCCTTTGAAATCAACTGTTCTGAAAATAAAGCCAGTTTAATATTATTCGCCTTATCATTCAAAATCCCTGAGGAGTAGGTCATTGCCGTATGTCAATTTATCGTTTTCAATAGGTAATACAGAACTAATGAACTAGATCGACTATGAAATCTACTGCTCAAGAGAAATAGCAAAATTAATATTTTGCGCTTTACCATTCGAAATCCCCGAGGAGTAGGTTATTGCCGTATGTCAATTTATCGTTTTCAATAGTTCTTCTACAGCACTCATGAACTAGATCGTCTATGAACTCAACTGTTCTGAAAATAAAGCGAGAATAATATTTTTCGCCCTACCATTCGAAATCCCTGAGGAGTATGTGATTGCTGTAGGTCTATTTATCGTTTTCAATAGTTCTTCTACAGCATTCATGGACTAGATCGCCTATGAAATCAACTGTTCTGAAAATAAAGCGAGTTTAATATTTTTCGCCTTACCATTCAAAATCCCTGAGGAGTAGGTGATTGCCGTATGTCAATTCATCGTTTTCAATAGGTAATACAGAAATAATGGAAAGAATCGACTATGAAATATACTGCTCAAGAGAAATAGCAAAATTAATATTTTGCGCTTTACCATTCGAAATCCCTGAGGAGTAGGTTATTGCCGTATGTCAATTTAATGTTTTCAATTGGTCTTCCAAAGAACTCATGAACTAAATCGCCTATGAAATCAACTGTTCTGAAAATAAAGCGAGTTTAATATTTTTCGCTTTACCATTCAAAATCCCTGAGGAATATGTGATTGCTGTATGTTAATTTATCGTTTTCAATTGTTCTTCTACAGCACTCATGAACAAGATCGCCGTTGAAATCAACTGTTCTGAAAATAAAGCGAGTTTAATATTTTTCGCCTTACCATTCAGAATCCCTGAGGAGTAGGTGATTGCCGTATGTCAATTCATCGTTTTCAATAGGTAATACAGAAATAATGGAAAGAATCGACTATGAAATATACTGCTCAAGAGAAATAGCAAAATTAATATTTTGTGCTTTACCATTCGAAATCGCCGAGGAGTAGGTTATTGCCGTATGTCAATTTATCGTTTTCAATAGTTCTTCTACAGCACTCATGAACTAGATCGCCTATGAACTCAACTGTTCTGAAAATAAAGCGAGAATAATATTTTTCGCCCTACCATTCGAAATCCCTGAGGAGTATGTGATTGCTGTATGTATATTTACTGTTTTCAATAGGTCTTCCACAGAACTCATGAACTAGATCGCCTATGAAATCAACTGTTCTGAAAATAAAGCGAGTTCAATATTTTTCGCCTTACCATTCGAAATCTCTGAGGAGTAGGTGATTGCCGTATCTCAATTTATCGTTTTCAATAGGTATTACAGAACTAATGAACAAGATCGACTATGAAATCTACTGCTCAAGAGAAATAGCAAAATTAATATTTTGCGCTTTACCATTCGAAATCCCTGAGGAGTAGGTTATTGCCGTATGTCAATTTATCGTTTTCAATAGTTCTTCTACAGAACTCATGAACTAGATGGTCTATGAACTCAACTGTTCTGAAAATAAAGCGAGATTAATATTTTTTGCCCTACCATTCGAAATCCCTGAGGAGTATGTGATTGCTGTATGTCCATTTATTGTTTTCAATAGTTATTCAACAGAACTCATGAACTAGATCGCCTATGAATTCAACTGTTCTGAAAATAAAGCGAGTTTAATATTTTTCGCCTACCATTCAAAATCTCTGAGGAAGTATGTGATTGCTGTATGTCAATTTATCGTTTTCAAGAGTTCTTCTACAGAACTCATGAACTAGATCGTCTATTTGAATCAACTGTTCTGAAAATAAAGCGAGTTTAATATTTTTCGCCTTACCATTCAAAATCCCTGAGGAGTAGGTGATTGCCGTATGTCAATTTATCGTTTTCAATAGGTAATACAGAACTAATGAAAAGAATCGACTATGAAATCTACTGCTCAAGAGAAATAGCAAAATTAATATTTTGCGCTTTACCATTCGAAATCCCCGAGGAGTAGGTTATTGCCGTATGTCCATTTACTGTTTTCAATAGGTCTTCCACAGAACTCATGAACTAGATCGCCTATGAAATCAACTGTTCTGAAAATAAAGCGAGTTTAATATTTTTCGCCTTACCATTCGAAATCCCTGAGGAGTATGTGATTGCTGTATGTCAATTTATCGTTTTCAATAGTTCTTCTACAGCACTCATGAACTAGATCGCCTATGAACTCAACTGTTCTGAAAATAAAGCGAGTTTAATATTTTTCGCTTTACCATTCAAAATCCCTGAGGAGTAGGTGATTGCTGTATGTCAATTTATCGTTTTCAATAGGTATTACAGAACTAATGAACAAGATCGACTATGAAATCTACTGCTCTAGAGAAATAGCAAAATAAAATATTTTTCGCTTTACCATTCGAAATAAGGTTGTAGGTTATTGCTGTATGTCAATTTACTGTTTTCAATAGTTCTTACACAGCACTCATGAACTAGATCGCCTATGAAATCAACTGTTCTGAAAATAAAGCGAGAATATATATTTTTCGCCCTACCATTCAAAATCCCTGAGGAGTATGTGATTGCTGTATGTATATTTACTGTTTTCAATAGGTCTTCCACAGAACTCATGAACTAGATCGCCTATGAAATCAACTGTTCTGAAAATAAAGCAAGTTCAATATTTTATCGCCTTACCATTCGAAATCTCTGAGGAGTAGGTGATTGCCGTATGTAATTAATCGTTTTCAATAGGTATCACAGAACTAATGAACAAGATCAAATATGAAATCTACTGATCAAGAGAAATAGCAAAATTAATATTTTGCGCTTTACCATTCGAAATCCCCGAGGAGTAGGTTATTGCCGTATGTCAATTTATCGTTTTCAATAGTTCTTCTACAGCACTCATGAACTAGATCGTCTATGAACTCAACTGTTCTGAAAATAAAGCAAGATTAATATTTTTTGCCCTACCATTCGAAATCCCTGAGGAGTATGTGATTGCTGTATGTCCATTTACTGTTTTCAATAGGTCTTCCACAGAACTCATGAACTAGATCGCCTATGAATTCAACTGTTCTGATAATAAAGCGAGTTTAATATTTTTCGCCTATCCATTCGTAATCTCTGAGGAGTATGTGATTGCTGTATGTCAATTTATCGTTTTCTATAGTTCTTCTACAGCACTCATGAACTAGATCGCCTATAGAATCAACTGTTCTGAAAATAAAGCGAGTTTAATATTTTTCGTCTTACCATTCAATATCCCTGAAGAGTAGGTGATTTCCGTATGTCAATTTATCGTTTTCAATAGGTAATACAGAACTGATGAAAGGAATCGACTATGAAATCTACTGCTCAAGAGAAATAGCAAAATAAGTATTTTGCGCTTTACCTTTCGAAATCCCCGAGGAGTAGTTTATTGCCGTATGTCCATTTACTGTTTTCAATAGGCCTTCCACAGAACTCATGAACCAGATCGCCTATGGAATCAATTGTTCTGAAAATAAAGCGAGTTTAATATTTTTCACCTTACCATTCGAAATCCCTGATGAGTATGTGATTGCTGTATGTCAATTTATCGTTTTCAATAGTTCTTCTACACCACTCATGAACTAGATAACCTATGAACTCAACTGTTCTGAAAATAAAGCGAGTTTAATATTTTTCGCTTTACCATTCAACATCCGTGAGGAGTAGGTGCTTGCTGTATGTCAATTTATCGTTTTCAATAGGTATTACAGAACTAATGAACAAGATCGACTATGAAATCTACTGCTCTAGAGAAATAGCAGAATAAAAATTTTGAGCTTCACGATTCGAAATATCTGAGAAGTAGGTTATTGCCGTATGTCAATTTACTGTTTTCAATTGGTTTTCCACAGAACTCATGAACTAGATCGCCTACGAAATCAACTGTTCTGAAAATAAAGCAAGTATTATATTTTTCGCTTTACCATTCAAAATCCCTGAGGGGTAGGTGATTGCCGTATGTCAATTCATCGTTTTCAAGAGGTCTTACAGAACTAATGAACAAGATCGACTATGAAATCTACTGCTCAAGAGAAATAGCAAAATCAATATTTTGCGTTTTATCATTCGAAATCCCTGAGGAGTAGGTGAATGCCGTATGTCAATTAATCGTTTTCAATAGGTCTTACAGAACTCATGAACAAGATCGACTATAAAATCAACTGTTCAGAGATATAGCGAGATTAATATTTTTCGCCCTACCATTCGAAATCCCAGAGGAGTATGTGATTGCCGTATGTATATTTACTGTTTTCAATAGGTCTTCCACAGAACTCATGAACTAGATCGCGTATGAAATCAACTGTTCTGAAAATAAAGCGAGTTCAATTTTTTGCCTTACCATTCGAAATCTCTGAGGAGTAGGTGATTGCCGTATGTAATTATTCGTTTTCAATAGGTATCACAGAACTAATGAACAAGATCGACTATGAAATCTACTGCTCAAGAGAAATAGCAAAATTAATATTTTGTGCTTTACCATTCGAAATCGCCGAGGAGTAGGTTATTGCCGTATTTCAATTTATCGTTTTCAATAGTTCTTCTACAGCACTCATGAACTAGATCGCTCATGAACTCAACTGTTCTGAAAATAAAGCGAGATCAATTTTTTTCGCCTTACCATTCGAAATCTCTGAGGAGTAGGTGATTGCCGTATGTAATTAATCGTTTTCAATAGGTATTACAGAACTAATGAACAAGATCGACTATGAAATCTACTGCTCAAGAGAAATAGCAAAATTAATATTTTGCGCTTTACCATTCGAAATCCCCGAGGAGTAGGCTATTGCCGTATGTCCATTTACGGTTTTCAATAGATCTTCCACAGAACTAATGAACTAGATCGCCTATGAAATCAACTGTTCTGAAAATAAAGCGAGTTTAATATTTTTCGCCTTACCATTCGAAATCCCTGAGGAGTATGTGATTGCTGTATGTCAATTTATCGTTTTCAATAGTTCTTCTACAGCACTCATGAATTAGATCGCCTATTAACTCAACTGTTCTTAAAATAAAGCGAGTTTAATATTTTTCACTTAACCATTCAAAATCGCTGAGGAGTAGGTGATTGCCGTATCTCAATTCATCGTTTTCAATAGGTATTACAGAACTAATGAACAAGATCGACCATGAAATCTACTGCTCAAGAGAAATAGCAAAATTAATATTTTGCGCTTTACCATTCGAAATCCCCGAGGAGTAGGTTATTGCCGTATGTCAGTTTATCGTTTTCAATAGTTCTTCTACAGAACTCATGAACTAGATCGTCTATGAACTCAACTGTTCTGAAAATAAAGCGAGATTAATATTTCTCGCCCTACCATTCGAAATCCCTGAGGAGTATGTGATTGCTGTATGTCCATTTATTGTTTTCAATAGGTCTTCCACAGAACTCATGAACAAGATCGCCTATTAATTCAACTGTTCTGAAAATAAAGCGAGTTTAATATTTTTGGAGTAACCATTCGAAATCCCTGAGGAGTATGTGGTTGCTGTATGTCAATTTATCGTTTTCAATAGTTCTTCTACAGCACTCATGAACTAGATCGCCTTTAAAATCAACTGTTCTGAAAATAAAGCGAGTTTAATATTTTTCGCTTAACCATTCAAAATCCCTGAGGAGTAGGTGATTGCTGTATGTCAATTTATCGTTTTCAATAGGTAATACAGAACTAATGAACAAGATCGACTATGAAATCCACTGCTCTAGAGAAATAGCAAAATAAAAATTTTGCGCTTCACCATTCGAAATTTCTGAGGAGAAGGTTATTGCTGTATGTCAAACTAGTAAGCGGGTAGATCAATAGGCCCATGGATCAATATAGACCATAGATCATAAGGGACCATAGATCAATATAGACCATAGATCAATATAGACCACAGATCAATAGGGCCCATACATCAATGAAGCGCGCAGAAACACTAAACACGTCAAAATACCCGTTGAAAGCGAAAAAACTTGAAAGAACTGGAAAAACACGAAGAAACGCGAAAAAACACGAAAGAATCCGAAGAAACACGAAAGAAACCGAAGTTACACGAAAGAAACCGAAATTACACGAAACAACGCGAGAAAACACGAAAGAACCCCAAGCAACACAAATAATCCAAAGGAACCTGAAAAAATCCCGAGAGAATACATATAACTTGAAAGCGCGCAAAAAAACTCGAAGTCACGCGAAACACCCCGGAGAAATATAAAAAAAACCGAAAGCGCGCAAAAAACAAAAGTACTTGTAAATTGCACACCCCGTATATCACCCGATCGTAAACCCATTGTAAATTGCACACCCTGTATGACGTTTTATCGAAATCAGCAAAATAACTTGTAAATTGCACACCCCGTATATCACATGATCGTAAATTAATTGTAAATCGCACACCCTGTATGCCATTTATCGAAATTAGAGCCCATACGCGAAAAAAAACCTGAAGAAAAATGCATTTGGGACACCCACTCTATAATTGATTCGCAGTGGGTGCTTTTTCCATAAAATATTCAGACGGAAAATCTCTCGAAGAAAGAATCTGGTGAAAATCAGTGCTTTCCATAAGCACAGCCTGTATAGCGATTTTTTCGAGATAGCACAGCCTGTATAGCGATTCATCGCGATCTGTGTGCATTCTTCAAGGACGAAAATGAATTAGCGCGAAAATAGAGCCTGAAATGACGATTTTCAAACGCATATTTGAGGTGTTTTTCTCGCGATTCGTGAAACGTGAGTGGTCTCTAGAGATTCGGAATCTCCTGTAGATTCTTAATCGAGCAATTGGAAGGCCTGAAAAATCTTCGACAGCCCATATCGAGCGAAAATTTGATGCCGTATTTTCAAATTTGGAGCTCGCGTTCGGCTATCATCGGAATCGTATGAGAAACTATGACACTTCTGATCGAAATATCGAGTAAATTGCCGAATTTGGAATGAAGAATTCGCGGCCTTATCTCGCTACTTGGATATGAAAATTGGTACCCAGAGATGGGGAATTTCCTCAAGTTTCATTTTCTACCGCCGAAAATGCGTTTAGAGGCTCGAGGGGCCCGCACTGAGCGAAAGTATCATGGGTGATTTTGACGTTTCGCGGGGCTGGCGAAACTAAAAATTGTCGTTTTACTTACGGGATTTTAGCCTAGAAATAGGGGGGCTCGGAGTTCTAATGGGTTCTAAGGAAACCGGACGTCCTCGCTCTCGGAATATGTGGCGAGTCCGGGACGCTGGGCGTTTCGGCTTCGGAGCCTATTTCCTTTTTCTGAGGCACTTTGGGCGATTTCGCGAAAAACGTCATTTTCGCGATTTTCTTTCGAAAATTTCGGGCACTTTAAGAGCGCCCGGGATGGTTTCGGGGTCGCTTCTCCTAGAACAGGATACGCCTTTTCGATCTGTTTTAAGATTCCCTCTCGAGCGGCCCTGCGGGTCTGCTCAAAAGCCGCTTTCCGGGTCCCTAACGGGACCACCTGTCAAAATTTTCTCTGGTCCCCGATCTTATTACTTTATTATATAGACTAGTAAGCGGGTAGATCAATAGGCCCGTAGATCCATAGGCCAGTAGTTCAATAGGCCAGTAGTTCAATTGGCCCATGGATCTATATAGACCATAGATCAATATAGACCATAGATCAATAGGGCCCATACATCAATGAAGCGCGCAGAAACACGAAACACGTCAAAAAACCCGTTGAAAGCGAAAAAACATGAAAGAACTGGAAAAAACACAGAGAAACGCGAAAAAACACGAAACAACGCGAGAAAACACGAAAGAACATCAAGTAACACAAAAAATCTAAAGGAACCTGAAAAAAACCCGAAACACAAAAGTACTTGTAAATTGCACACCCTGTATATCACCCGATCGTAAACTCATTGTAAATTGCACACCCCGTATATCACCCGATCATAAACTCATTGTGAATTGCACACCCTGTATGTTATTTTATCCAAATCAGCGAGAAAATTTGAAGAAAAATGCATATGAGACACTCAGTATACAATTGATTAGCAGTGAAAAATAAAACCAAAGAATATCGTTGTAACTCCATCTATTCGAGTTCAGTAATTACCACGAAGGAAGTATCAAAATTATTCTACGGAGCTCCTATGTAACACCCGTATATGTTTCGAAAATAATTTTTCCGTAAAAAACCCGAAGGAACACAAAAACTTGAAAAAACTCGAGAGCGCGCAAAAACAGAAGAACTTATAAAGTGCTCACCCCGTTTATCACCCGATCGCAAATTCATTGTAAATCGCACACCCTGTATGACATTATACCGAAATCAGCTCCCATTCGCGAGAAAACTCGAAGAAAAAATGCATATGGGACACCCTGTATATAATTGATTCGCAGTGGGTGCTTTCATCATAAAAAACAAACCGAACGAATATCGTTTATAACTCTATCGTTTCAAGTTCAGTGCATTCCACCAAGAAAGGACCCGACCAAATACGAAAAAACGCGAAAAAACATGATAGAACCCAAAGTAACACGAAAGAACGAAAAAATCCAAAGAAATCAAAAAACCCCGAAGGAGCACAAAATCAACTTAAGCGCGCAAAAAAACTCGAAGGAAAGCTTAAAACCCCGAGGAGCACACAAAAACCGAAAGCGTGCAAAAATAATGAAAAAACTTTTAAATTGCACGCCCTGTATATCAATCGATCGCGAAATCATTGTTAATGGCACACCCTGTATGAGATTTCATTGAATCCCTCCCTTACGCGGAAAAAGCATGAAAATTTGAGAAAAACTCTGGTGAATGTCAGCGCTATTCGGATCTGACACCCTGTATATGAATCGAAAATATTTTATCGAATTAAGAACCCGTAAGTCGAACAGCCGAAATAACTCGATGGAAAGTATTTGTTAATAATAGATTACGCACATGGGACACCCTGTATACAATTGAATCACATTGGGTGCTTTTTCCAATAAAAAAAAACCAAAGTAATATCCTTTCAATTCGATCGATTCGCGATTGGTGAATTTCACAAAGATAAAATAAAAATTATTCGATAATGGTCCGAAGATGTAACAGGGAACTTGGAATTTTGTGAACCGAGTAGATCCGATCGTCGATCGGAAGTTTTGCGTTTCCAACTATTTATTCTGTGATTCTATACAATTGCCTCAAGGTCTATGATTTCAAGACGATTGAATCGCGAAACCCGTTCGGGTTTCTCCGTGGGGAATTTGGGACAGAATGGAATGAAGGAATATTAGCAAATTCAAAACGTAAAATCTCGGTCTATCCGTGATTTCTGAGGCCGTTTGAACTGAATTAAAAGAAGGGTTACACTTTATGAGAGGAAAATCCTACCTGCTTGAAGGTTCTTTTGAGAATATCCGTTGTTTACATATATGAACAATATATTCATATTTCGCTTATTCGTTCATTCTTGAGAGATAACTGAAATGAATCGATACGCTTGATTGATTTATCTTTGATTTATAATCGAATAAATACCTGAGAACCTCTCTTTGAACCAATTTCGAGCTAATTTTTCAACTCCAGATCGTGTTTACAAAATATGTAGTATTGACATCCATTTTATTATTCCTTGATATTCCTGATATTATTTACTGAAAATAAAGGAATAAATCGTTATGAGACACGAATATAATGCATAATATTACCTATAACGGTCCAATTCCACCAATTTTATACTTGAAATGATCTATTCCTCGTTCGTCGTTTGACATTTTATGAAAACTGACCGGGCTCGAACGAACATCGAAATATATCACTTCAAGATGGAAAAAATGAATTAGCGCGAAAATGGACTGAAAAAGGACGATTTTGAAACGCTTATTTGAGGTGTTTTTCTTTCGATTCGTGAATCGCAGGTGCTGTCTAGAGATTCGGAATCTCCTGTAGATTCTTATTCGAGTGCTTGGAAAACGCAAACAATCTTCAACCGCCCATATCGAGCGAAAAATTGATGCCGTATTTTCAAATTTGGAGCTCACGTTCGGCTATCATCGGAATCGTATGATAAAATATGACACTTCTCCTCGAATTTTCGAGGAAATTGCCGAATTTCGAATGAAGAATTCGCGGCCTTATATCGCTACTTGGATATGAAAATTGGAACCCAGAGATGGGAAATTTCACGTAGATTCGTTTTCTACCGATCGCGGGGCGATTTATATCGTTTCGACCGGCACGGAGGAAAACGTAGGTGTGGTTTTTGACGTTTCAGGGAAGTCGCGAGTCTAAAATTGCCGTTTTATATGCATAATTTTCGTATAGATTTCGAGGGCTCCGCGGCTGAGCTCGTAGCCACGCATGGGGACGTTCCTCGTCCAGAAAAAGCGACCCCCCCCCGCGAGATGCTTCGGCTTCATAGGAGTACTTTCTCCCGTTTTTCGCCTTTGGGCGATTTCGCGAAAATGGCCGATTTCGCGATTTTCGTTTGAAAATTTCGGGCACTTTAAGAGCGCCCGGGGCGGGTTTCGGGGTCGCTTCTCCTAGAAGAGGATACGCCTTTTCGATCTGTTTTAAGATTGCCCCGGGTTCGGCCCTGCAGGCTCTCACGCTCGGCTACGCCTCGCGGGTCCCTGACGGGACCAATTTTGATTTTTTCTCTCTGGTTCCCGATCTTATCGCTATTATTATATTGATTACTGTTTTCAATTGGTTCTCCACAGAACTCATGAACTAGATCGCCTATGAAATCAACTGTTCTGAAAATAAAGCGAGTTTAATATTTTTCTCCTTACCATTCGAAATCTCTGAGGAGTATGTGATTGCTGTATGTCAATTTATCGTTTCCAACAGTTCTTCTACAGCACTCATGAACTAGATCACCTATGAACTCAACTGTTCTGAAAATAAAGCGAGTTTAATATTTTTCGCTTTACCATTCAAAATCCCTGAGAAGTAGGTGATTGCTGTATGTCAATTCATCGTTCTCAATAGGTATTACAGAACTAATGAACGAGATCGACTATGAAATCTACTGTTCTAGAGAAATAGCAAAATAAAAATTCTGCGCTTCACCATTCGAAATTTCTGAGGTGAAGGTTATTGCCGTATGTCAATTTACTGTTTTCATTTGTTCTTACACAGAACTCATGATCTAGATCGCCTATGAAATCATTTGTTCTGAAAATAAAGCGAGTTTAATATTTTTCGCCTTTACCATTCGAAATCTCTGAGGAGTAGGTGATTGCCGTATGTCAATTCATTGTTTTCAAGAGGTATTACAGAACTAATGAACAAGATCGACTATGAAATCTCCTGCTCAAGAGAAATAGCAAAATTAATATTTTGCGCTTTACCATTCGAAACCCCTGAGAAGTAGGTGAATGCCGTATGTCAATTAATCGTTTTAAATAGGTCTCACAGAACTCATGAACACGATCGACTATAAAATCTACTGTTCAGAGATATAGCAAGATTAATATTTTTCGCCTCACCATTCTAAAACCCTGAGGAGTAGCTGAGGGCCGTATGTCAATTTATCGTTTCCAATAGGTATAATAGAACTAATGTACAAAATCAACTATGAAATCTACTGCTATAGAGAAATAGCAAAATAATTATTTTGCGCTTTACCATTCGAAATCCCCGAAGAGTAGGTTATTGCCGTATATCCATTCACTGTTTTCAATAGGTCTTCCACAGAACTCATGAACTAGATCGCCTATGAAATCAACCGTTCTGAAAATAAAGCGTGTTTAATATTTTTCGCATTACCATTCGAAATCTCTGAGGAGTATGTGATTGCTGTATGTCAATTTATCGTTTTCAATAGTTCTTCTACAGCACTCATGAACTAGATCGTCTATTAACTCAACTGTTCTGAAAATAAAGCGAGTTTAATATTTTTCGCTTTACCATTCAAAATCGCTGAGGAGTAGGTGATTGCCGTATGTCAATTTATCGTTTTCAATAGGTGTTACAGAACTAATGAACAAGATCGACTATGAAATCTTTTGTTCAAGAGAAATAGCAAAATTATCATTTTGCGCTTAACCATTCAAAAAATCCGAGGAGAAGGTTATTGCCGTATGTCAATTTACTGTTTTCAATTGGTCTTCCACAGAACTTATGAACTAGATCGCCTATGAAATCAACTGTTCTGAAAATAAAGCGAGTTTAATATTTTTCGCCTTACCATTCAAAATCCCTGAGGAGTATGTGATTGCTGTATGTCAATTTATCGTTTTCAATAGTTCTTCTACAGCACTCATGAACTAGATCGTCTATTAACTCAACTGTTCTGAAAATAAAGCGAGTTTAATATTTTTCGCTTTACCATTCAAAATCGCTGAGGAGTAGGTGATTGCCGTATGTCAATTTATCGTTTTCAATAAGTATTACAGAACTAATGAACAAGATCGACTATGAAATCTTTTGCTCAAGAGAAATAGCAGAATTATCATTTTGCGCTAAACCATTCAAAAAATCCGAGGAGTAGGTTATTGCCGTATGTCAATTTACTGTTTTCAATTGGTCTTCCACAGAACTTATGAACTAGATCGCCTATGAAATCAACTGTTCTGAAAATAAAGCGAGTTTAATATTTTTCTCTTTACCATTCAAAATCGCTGAGGAGTAAATGATTGCCGTATGTCAATTCATCGTTTTCAATAGGTATTACAGAACTAATGAACAAGATCGACTATGAAATCTACTGCTCAAGAGAAATATCAAAATTATCATTTTGCGCTTAACCATTCAAAAAATCCGAGGAGTATGTTATTGCCGTATGTCAATTTACTGTTTTCAATTGGTCTTCCACAGAACTCATGAACAAGATCGCCTATGAAATCAACTGTTCTGAAAATAAAGCGAGTTTAATATATTTCGCCTTACCATTCGAAATCTCTGAGGAGTAAGTGATTGCCGTATATCAATTTACCGTTTTCAATAGGTATTACAGAACTGATGAACAAGATCGACTATGAAATATACTGCTCGAGAGAAATAGCAAAATTAAAATTTTGCGCTTTTTCATTCGAAAAATCCGAGGAGTAGGTTATTGCCGTATGTCAATTTACTGTTTTCAATTGGTCTTCCAAAAAACTCATGAACTAGATTGCCTATGAAATCAACTGTTCTGAAAATAAAGCGAGTTTAATATTTTTCGCCTTACCATTCGAAATCCCTGAGGAGTATGTGATTGCTCTATGTCAATTTATCGCTTTCAATAGTTCTTCTACAGCACTCATGAATTAGATCGCCTATGAAATCAACTGTTCTGAAAATAAAGCCAGATTTATATTTTTCGCCTTACCATTCGAAATCTCTGAGGAGTAGGTGATTGCCGTATGTCAATTTATCGTTTTCAATAGGTATTACAGAACTTATGAACAGGATCGACTATGAAATCTACTGCTCAAGAGAAATAGCAAAATTATCATTTTGCGCTTAACCATTCAAAAAATCCGAGGAGTAGGTTATTGCCGTATGTCCATTTACGGTTTTCAATAGGTCTTCCTCAGAACTCATGAACTAGATCGCCTATGAAATCAACTGTTCTGAAAATAAAGCGAGTTTAATATTTTTCGCCTTACCATTCGAAATCCCTGAGGAGTATGTGATTGCTGTATGTCAATTTATGGTTTTCAATAGTTCTTCTACAGCACTCATGAACTAGATCGCCTATGAAATCAACTGTTCTGAAAATAAAGCGAGTTTAATATTCTTCGCCTTACCATTCGAAATCTCTGAGGAGTAGGTGATTGCCGTATGACAATTAATCATTTTCAATAGGTATTAAAGAACTAATGGACAAGATCGACTATGAAATCTACTGCTCAAGAGAAATAGCAAAATTAATATTTTGCGCTTTACCATTCGAAATCCCCGAGGAGTAGGTTATTGCCGTATGTCAATTTATCGTATTCAATAGTTCTTCTAGAGCACTCATGAACTAGATCGTCTATGAACTCAACTGTTTTGAAAATAAAGCAAGAATAATATTTTTCGCCCTACCATTCGAAATCCCTGAGAAGTATGTGATTGCTGTATGTCAATTTATCGTTTTCAATAGTTCTTCTACAGCACTCATGAACTAGATCGCCTATGAAATCAATTGTTCTGAAAATAAAGCGAAATTAATATTTTTCGCTTTACCATTCAAAATCCCTGAGGAGTAGGTGCTTGCTGTATGTCAATTTATTGTTTTCAATAGGTATAACAGAACTTATGAACATGATCGACTATGAAATCTACTGCTCTAGAGAAATAGCAGAATAAAAATTTTGCGCTTCACGATTCGAAATTCCTGGGGAGTAGGTTATTGCCGTATGTCACATTACTGATTTCAATTGGTCTTCCACAGAACTCATGAACTAGATCGCCTATGAAATCAACTGTCCTGAAAATAAATCGAGTTCAATATTTTTCGCCTTACCATTCGAAATTCCTGAAGAGTATGTGATTGCTGCATGTCAATTTATCGTTTTCAATAGTTCTTCTACAGCACTCAAGAACTAGATCGCCTATGAACTCAACTGTTCTGAAAATAAAGCGAGTTTAATATTTTTCGCTTTACCATTCGAAATCCCTGAAAAGTAAGTGATTGCCGTATATCAATTTACCGTTTTCAATAGGTATTACAGAACTAATGAACAAGATCGACTATGAAATCTACTGCTCAAGAAAAATAGCAAAATTATCATTTTGCGCTACACCATTCAAAAAATCCGAGGAGTATGTTATTGCCTTATGTCAATTTACTGTTTTCAATTGGTCTTCCACAGAACTTATGAACTAGATCGCCTACGAAATCAACTGTTCTGAAAATAAAGCGAGTTTAATATTTTTCGCCTTACCATTCGAAATCCCTGAGGAGTAGGTGATTGCCGTATGTCAATTTATCGTTTTCAATTGGTAATACAGAACTAATGAAAAGAATCGAGTATGAAATCTACTGCTCAAGAGAAATAGCAAAATTAATATTTTGCGCTTCACCATTCGAAATCCCTGAGGAGTATGTTATTGCCGTATGTCAATTTACTGTTTTCAATTGGTCTTCCACAGAACTCATGAACTAGATCGCCTATGAAATCAACTGTCCTGAAAGTAAAGCGAGTTTAATATTTTTCGCCTTACCATTCGAAATCCCTGAGGAGTATGTGATTGCTGTATGTCAATTTATCGTTTTCAATAGTTCTTCTACAGCACTCATGAACTAGATCGCCTATGAAATCAACTGTTCTGAAAATAAAGCGAGTTTAATATTTTTCGCCTTACCATTCAAAATCCCTGAGGAGTAGGTGTTTGCCGTATGTCAATTTATCGTTTTCAATAGGTAATACAGAACCAATGAAAAGAATCGACAATGAAATCTACTGCTCAAGGGAAATAGCAAAATTAGTATTTTGCGCTTTACCATTCGAAATCCCCGAGGAGTAGGTTATTGCCGTATGTCCATTTACTGATTTCAATAGGTCTTCCACAGTACTCATGAACTAGATCGCCTATGAAATCAATTGTTCAGAAAATAAAGCGAGTTTAATATTTTTCGCTTTACCATTCAAAATCCCTGAGGAGTAGGTGCTTGCTGTATGTCAATTTATTGTTTTCAATAGGTATTACAGAACTAATAAACAAGATCGACTATGAAATCTACTGCTCTAGAGAAATAGCAGAATAAAAATTTTGCGCTTCACGATTCGAAATTCCTGAGGAGTAGGTTATTGCCGTATGTCAAATTACTGTTTTCAATTGGTCTTCCACAGAACTCATGAACTAGATCGCCTATGAAATCAACTGTCCTGAAAATAAATCGAGTTCAATATTTTTCGCCTTACCATTCGAAATCCCTGAGGAGTATGTGATTGCTGTATGTCAATTTATCGTTTTCAATAGTTCTTCTACAGAACTCATGAACTAGATCGCCTATGAACTCAACTGTTCTGAAAATAAAGTGAGTTTAATATTTTTCGCTTTAGCATTCAAAATCCCTGAGGAGTAGGTGATTGCCGTATGTCAATTTATCGTTTTCAAGAGGTATTACAGAACTAATGAACAGGATCGACTATGAAATCTACTGCTCAAAAGAAATAGCAAAATTATCATTTTGCGCTACACCATTCAAAAAATCCGAGGAGTAGGTTATTGCCGTATGTCAATTTACTGTTTTCAATTGGTCTTCCACAGAACTTATGAACTAGATCGCCTATGAAATCAACTGTTCTGAAAATAAAGCGAAATTAATATTTTTCGCCTAACCATTCGAAATCCCAGCGGAGTAGGTGATTGCCGTATGTCAGTTTATCGTTTTCAATTGATAATACAGAACTAATGAAAAGAATCGAGTATAAAATCTACTGCTCAAGAGAAATAGCAAACTTTAATATTTTGCGCTTCACCATTCGAAATCCCTGAGGAGTAGGTTATTGTCGTTTGTCAATTTACTGTTTTCAATTGGTCTTCCACAGAACTCATGAACAAGATCGCCTTTGAAATCAACTGTTCTTAAAATAAAGCGAGTTTAATATTTTTCGCCTTACCATTCAAAATCCCTGAGGAGTATGTGATTGCTGTATGTCAATTCATCGTTTTCAATAGTTCTTCTACAGCACTCATGAACATGATCACCTATGAAATCAATTGTTCTGAAAATAAAGCGAGTTTAATATTTTTCGCCTTACCATTCCAAATCCCTGAGGAATATGTGATTGCTCTATGTCAATTCATCGTTTTCAATAGTTCTTGAACAGCATTCATGAACAAGATCGACTATGAACTCAACTGTTCTGAAAATAAAGCGAGTTTAATATTTTTCGCTTAACCATTCAAAATCCCTGAGGAGTAGGTGATTGCTGTATGTCAATTCATCGTTTTCAATAGGTATTACAGAACTAATGAACAAGATCGACTATGAAATCTACTGCTCTAGAGAAATAGCAAAATGAAAATTTTGCGCTTCACCATTCGAAATTTCTGCATAGTAGGTTATTGCCGTATGTCTATTTACTGTTTTCAATTGGTCTTCCACAGAACTCATGAACTAGATCGACTTTGAACTCAACTGTTCTGAAAATAAAGCGAGTTTAATATTTTTCGCCTTACCATTCTAAATCCCTGAGGAGTATGTGATTGCTGTATGTCAATCTATCGTTTTCAATAAATCTTCTACAGCACTCATGAACTAGATCGCCCATGAACTCAACTGTTCTGAATATAAAGCGAGTTTAATATTTTTCGCTTAACCATTCAAAATCCCTGAGGAGTAGGTGATTGCTGTATGTCAATTCATCGTTTTCAATAGGTATTACAGAACTAATGAACAAGATCGACTATGAAATCTACTGCTCTAGAGAAATAGCAAAATGAAAATTTTGCGCTTCACCATTCGAAATTTCTGCATAGTAGGTTATTGCCGTATGTCTATTTACTGTTTTCAATTGGTCTTCCACAGAACTCATGAACTAGATAGACTTTGAACTCAACTGTTCTGAAAATAAAGCGAGTTTAATATTTTTCGCCTTACCATTCTAAATCCCTGAGGAGTATGTGATTGCCGTATGTCAATTTATCGTTTTCAATAGGTATAATAGAACTAATGAACAAGATCAACTATGAAATCTACTGCTATAGAGAAATAGCAAAATAAATATTTTGCGCTTTACCATTCGAAATCCCCGAGGAGTAGGTAATTGCCGTATGTCCATTTACTGTTTTCAATAGGTCTTCCACAGAACTCATGAACTAGATCGCCTATGAAATCAACTGTTCTGAAAATAAAGCGAGTTTGATATTTTTCGCCTTACCATTCGAAAACCCTGAATAGTATGTGATTGCTGTATGTCAATCTATCGTTTTCAATAGTTCTTCTACAGCACTCATGATTTAGATCGCCTATGAACTCAACTGTTCTGAAAATAAAGCGAGTTTAATATTTTTCGCTTAATCATTCAAAATCCCTGAGGAGTAGGTGATTGCTGTATGTCAATTTATCGTTTTCAATAGGTATTAGAGAACTTATGAACAAGATCGACCATGAAATCTACTGCTCTAGAGAAATAGCAAAAAAAAAATTTTGCGCTTCACCATTCGTTTCTTCTGAGGACTAGGTGATTGCCGTATGTCAAATTATCGTGTTCAATAGGTAATACAGAACTAATGAACAAGATCGACTATGATATCTACTGCTCAAGAGAAATAGCAAAATTAATATTTTACGCTTCACCATTCGAAATTTCTGAGGAGAAGGTTATTGCCGTATGTCAATTTACTGTTTTCAATTGGTCTTCCACAGAACTCATGAACTAGATCGCCTATGAAATCAACTGTTCTGAAAAGAAAGCGAGTTTAATATTTTTCGCCTTACCATTCGAAATCTCTGATGAGTATGAGATTGCTGTATGTCAATTTATCGTTTTCAATAGTTCTTCTACAGCACTCATGAACTAAATCGCCCATGAACTCAACTGTTCTGAAAATAAAGCGATAAAAATTTTACGCTTCACCATTCGAAATTTCTGAGGAGAAGGTTATTGCCGTATGTAAATTTTCTGTTTTCAATTGGTCTTCCACAGAACTCATGAACTAGATCGCCTATGAAATCAAATGTTCTGAAAATAAAACGAGTTTAATATTTTTTGCCTTACCATTCGGAATCTCTCAGGAGTATGTGATTGCTGTATGTCAATTTATCGTTTCCAATAGTTCATCTACAGCACTCATGAACTAGATCGCCTATGAACTCAACTGTTCCGAAAATAAAGCGAGTTTAATATTTTTCGCTTTACCATTCAAAGTCCCTGAGGAGTAGGTGATTGCCGTATGTTTACTGTTGTTACTGTTTTCAATTGGTCTTCCACAGAACTCATGAACTAGATCACCTATGAAATCAACTGTTCTGAAAATAAAGCGAGTTCAATATTTTTCGCCTTACCATTCGAAAACCCTGAGGTGTAGGTGATTGCTGTAAGTCAATTTATCGTTTTCAATGGGTATTACAGAACTAATGAACAAGATGGACTATGAAATCTACTGCTCCAGAGAAATAGCAAAATAAAAATTTTGCGCTTCACCATTCGAAAATTCTGTGGAGTATTTTATTGCCGTATTTCAAATTACTGTTTTCAATTGGTCTTCCATAGAACTCATGAACTGGATCGCCTATGAAATCAACTGTCCTGAAAATAAAGCGAGTTTAATATTTTTCGCAATACCTTTCGAAATCCCTGAGGAGTATGAGATTGCTGTATGTCAATTTATCGTTTTCAATAGTTCTTCTACAGCACTCATGAACTAGATCGCCTATGAACTCAACTGTTCTGAAAATAAAGCGAGTTTAATATTTTTGGCTTAACCATTCAAAATCTGTCGAGTAGGTGATTGCCGTATGTGGATTTATCAATTTCAAGAGGTATTACAGAACTAATGAACAAGATCGACTATGAAATCTACTGCTCAAGATAAATGGCAAAATTAATATTTTGCGCTTTACCATTCGAAATCCCCGAAGTGTAGGTTATTTTTGTATGTCCATTTGCTGTTTTCAATAGGTCTTCCACAGAACTTATGAACTAGATCGCCTATGAAATCAACTGTTCTGAAAATAAAGCGTGTTTAATATTTTTCGCCTTACCATTCGAAATCCCTGAGGAGTATGTGATTGCTGTATGTCAATTTATCGTTTTCAATAGTTCTTCTACAGCACTCATGAAGTAGATCGCCAATGAACTCAACTGTTCTGAATATAAAGCGAGTTTAACATTTTTCGCTTTGCCATTCAAAATCCCTGAGGAGTAAGTGCTTGCTGTATATCAATTTATCTTTTTCAATAGGTATTACAGAACTAATGAACAAGATCGACTATGAAATCTACTGCTGTAGAGAAATAGCAAAATAAAAATTTTGGGCTTCACCATTCGAAATTTCTGAGGTGTAGGTTATTGCCGCATGTCAATTTACTGTTTTCATTTTTTCTTACAGAGAACTCATGAACTAGATCGCCTATGAAATCAACTGTTCTCAAAATAAAGCGACTTTAATATTTTTCGCTTTACCATTCAAAATCCCTGAGGAGTAGGTGATTGCCGTATGTCAATTCATCGTTTTCAAGAGGTATTACAGAACTAATGAACAAGATCGACTATGAAATCTACTGCTCAAGAGAAATAGCAAAATTAATATTTTGCGCTTTACCATTTGAAATCCCTCGAAAGTAGATGAATGCCGTATGTCAATTAATCGTTTTAAATAGGTCTTACAGAACTCATGAACACAATCGACTATAAAATCTACTGTTCAGAAATATAGCAAGATTAATATTTTTCGCCTTACCAATCTAAATCCCTGAGGAGTAGCTGAGGGCCGTATGTCAATTTATCGTCTTCAATAGGTATTATAGAACTAGTGAACAAGATCAACTATGAAATCCACTGCTATAGAGAAATAGCAAAATAAATATTTTGCGCTTTACCATTCGAAATCCCCGAAGAGTAGGTTATTGCCGTAAGTCCATTCACTGTTTTCAATAGGTAAAACAGAACTAATGGAAAGAATCGACTATGAAATCTACTGCTCAAGAGAAATAGCAAAATTAATATTTTGCGCTTGACCATTCGAAATCCCTGGGGAGTAGGTTATTGCCGTATGTCAATTTACTGTTTTCAATTGGTCTTCCACAGAACTCATGAACTAGATCACCTATGAAATCAACTGTTCTGAAAATAAAGCGAGTTCAATATTTTTCGCTTTACCATTCGGAATCCCTGAGAAGTAGGTGAATGCCGTATGTCAATTAATCGTTTTAAATAGGTCTTACAGAACTCATGAACACGATCGACTATAAAATCTACTGTTCAGAAATATAGCAAGATTAATATTATTCGCCTTACCATTCTAAATCCCTGAGGAGTAGCTGAGGGCCGTATGTCAATTTATCGTTATCAATAGGTATTATAGAACTAATGAACAAGATCAACTATGAAATCTACTGCTATAGAGAAATAGCAAAATAAATATTTTGCGCTTTACCATTCGAAATCCCCGAAGAGTAGGTTATTGCCGTATGTCCATTCACTGTTTTCAATAGGTCTTCCACAGAACTCATGAACTAGATCGCCTATGAAATCAACCGTTCTGAAAATAAAGCCTGTTTAATATTTTTTGCCTTCTCATTCGAAATCTCTGAGGAGTATGTGATTGCTGTATGTCAATTTATCGTTTTCAATAGTTCTTCTACAGCACTCATGAACTAGATCGCCAATGAACTCAACTGTTCTGAATATAAAGTGAGTTTAACATTTTTCGCTTCGCCATTCAAAATTCCTGAGGAGTAAGTGCTTGCTGTATGTCTATTTATCGTTTTCAATAGGTATTACAGAACTAATGAACAAGATCGACTATGAAATCTACTGCTCTAGAGACATGGCATAATAAAAATTTTGCGCTTCACCATTCGAAATTTCTGAGGAGTAGGTTATTGCCGTATGTCAATATACTGTTTTCAATTGGTCTTCCACAGAACTCATGAACTAGATCGCCTTTGTAATCAACTGTTCTGAAAATAAAGAGAGTTTTATATTTTTCGCCTTACCATTCGAAATCGCTGAGAAGTATGTGATGGCTGTATGTCAATTTATCGTTTTCAATAGTTCTTTTACAGCACTCATGAACTAGATCGCCTATGAACTCAACTGTACTGAAAAAAAAGCGAGTTTAATATTTATCGCTTAACCAATAAAAATCTGTCGAGTAGGTGATTGCCGTATGTGGATTTATCAATTTCAAGAGGTATTACAGAACTAATGAACAAGATCGACTATGAAATCTACTGCTCAAGAGAAATGGCAAAATTAATATTGTGCGCTTTACCATTCGAAATTTTCGAAGAGTAGGTTATTCCTGTATATCCATTCACTGTTTTCAATAGGTCTTCCACAGAACTTATGAACTAGATCGCCTATGAAATCAACTGTTCTGAAAATAAAGCGTGTTTAATATTTTTCGCCTTACCATTCGAAATCCCTGAGGAGTATGTGATTGCTATATGTCAATTTATAGTTTTCAATAGTTCTTCTACAGCACTCATGAATTAGATCGCCAATGAACTCAACTGATCCGAATATATAGCGAGTTTAACATTTTTCGGTTTGCCATTCAAAATCCCTGAGGAGTAAGTACTTGCTGTATGTCAATTTATAGTTTTCAATAGTTCTTCTACAGAACTCATGAACTAGATCGCCTATGAACTCAACTGTTCTGAAAATAAAGCGAGTTTAATATTTTTCGCCTTACCATTCGAAATCCCTGAGGAGTAGCTGAGTGCCGTATGTCAATTTTTCGATTTCAGTAGGTAATATAGAACTAATGAACAAGATCAACTATGAAATCTACTGCTATAGAGAAATAGCAAAATAAATATTTTGCGCTTCACCATTCGAAAAATCCGAGGAGTAGGTTATTGCCGTATGTCAATTTACTGTTTTCAATTGGTCTTCCAAAGACCTCATGAACTAGATCGCCTATGAAATCAACTGTTCTGAAAATAAAGCGAGTTCAATATTTTTCGCCTTACCATTCGAAATCCCTGAGGAGGTAAGTGATTGCCGTATATCAATTTACCGTTTTCAATAGGTATTACAGAACTTATGAACAAGATCGACTATGAAATCTACTGCTCGAGAGAAATAGCAAAATTAAAATTTTGCGCTTCACCATTCGAAAAATCCGAGGAGTAGGTTATTGCCGTATGTCAATTCACTGTTTTCAATTGGTCTTCCAAAGAACTCATGAACTAGATCGCCTATGAAATCAACTGTTCTGAAAATAAAGCGAGTTTAATATTTTTCGCCTTACCATTCGAAATCCCTGAGGAGTATGTGATTGCTGTATGTCAATTTATCGTTTTCAATAGGTAATACAGAACTAATGGAAAGAATCGACAATGAAATCTACTGCTCAAGAAAATAGCGAAATTAGTTTTATGCGCTTTACCATTCGAAAAATCCCCGAGGAGTAGGCTATTGCCGTATGTCCATTTGCGGTTTTCAATAGGTCTTCCTCAGAACTCATGAACTAGATCGCCTATGAAATCAACTGTTCTGAAAATAAAGCGAGTTTAATATTTTTCGCCTTACCATTCGAAATCCCTGAGGAGTATGTG
Organism: Micraspis discolor; assembly: GCA_030674115.1. Taxonomy (NCBI): domain Eukaryota; kingdom Metazoa; phylum Arthropoda; class Insecta; order Coleoptera; family Coccinellidae; genus Micraspis; species Micraspis discolor. Next base: position 59,321 of record JARTUT010000094.1, on the reverse strand, counting down.
ATTGCTGTATGTCAATTTATCGTTTTCAATAGTTCTTCTACAGCACTCATGAAATAGATCGTCTATCAACTCTACTGTTCTGAAAATGAAGCGAGTTTAAAATTTTTCGCTTAACCATTCAAAATCGCTGAGGAGTAGGTGATTGCCGTATGTCAATTTATTGTTTTCAATAGGTATCACAGAACTAATGAACAAGATCGACTATGAAATCTACTGCTCTAGAGAAATAGCAGAATAAAAATTTTGCGCTTCACGATTCGAAATTCCTGAGGAGTAGGTTATTGCCGTATGTCAAATTACTGTTTTCAATTGGTCTTCTATAGAACTCATGAACTAGATCGCCTATGAAATCAACTGTCCTGAAAATAAATCGAGTTCAATATTTTCGCCTAACCATTCGAAATCCCAGAGGAGTATGTGATTGTTGTATGTCAATTTATCGTTTTCAATAGTTCTTCTACAGCACTCATGAACTAGATCGCCTATGAACTCAACTGTTCTGAAAATAAAGCGAGTTTAATATTTTTCGCTTTATCATTCAAAATCCCAGAGGAGTAGGTGATTGCCGTATGTCAATTCATCGTTTTCAAGAGGTATTACAGAACTTATGAACAAGATCGACTATGAAATCTACTGCTCAAGAGAAATAGCAAAATTATCATTTTGCGCTACACCATTCAAAAAATCCGAGGAGTAGGTTATTGCCGTATGTCAATTTACTGTTTTCAATTGGTCTTCCACAGAACTTATGAAGTAGATCGCCTATGAAATCAACTGTTCTGAAAATAAAGCGAGTTTAATATTTTTCGCCTTACCATTCGAAATCCCTGAGGAGTAGGTGATTTCCGTATGTCAATTTATCGTTTTCAATAGGTAATACAGAACTAATGAAAAGAATCGTGTATGAAATCTACTGCTCAAGAGAAATAGCAAAATTAATATTTTGCGCTTCACCATTCGAAAAATCCGAGGAATAGGTTATTGCCGTATGTCAATTTACTGTTTTCAATTGGTCTCCCAAAGAACTCATGAACTAGATCGCCTATGAAATCAACTGTTCTGAAAATAAAGCGAGTTTAATATTTTTCGCCTTACCATTCGAAATCCCTGAGGAGTATGTGATTGCAGTATGTCAATTTATCGTTTTCAATAGTTCTTCTACAGCACTCATGAACTTGATCGCCTATGAAATCAACTGTTCTGAAAATAAAGCCAGTTTAATATTTTTCGCCTTACCATTCACATTATCTGAGGAGTAGGTGATTGCCGTATGTCAATTTATCGTTTTCAATAGGTACTTGTTTGCAGGTAGATCAATAGGCCCTTAGATCCATAGGCCAGTAGTTCAATAGGCCAGTAGTTCAATTGGCCCAGGGATCAATATAGACCATAGATCAATATAGACCACAGATCAATAGGGCCCATACATCAATGAAGCGTGACAAACACGAAACACGTCAAATCACCCGTTGAAAGCGAAAAAACTTGAAAGAACTGAAAAAAACACGGAGAAACGCGAAAAAACACGAAGGAATCCGAAGAAACACGATAGAAACCGAAGTTACAAGAAAGAAACCGAAATTACACGAAACAACGCGAGAAAACACGAAAGAACACCAAGTAACACAAAAAATCTAAAGGAACCTGAAAAAAACCCGAAACACAAAAGTACTTGTAAATTGCACACCATGTATATCACCCGATCGTAAACTCATTGTAAATTGCACACCCTGTATGACATTTTATCGAAATCAGCTCCCATTCGCGAGAAAACTTGAAGGAAAATGCATATGAGACACACAGTATACAATTGATTAGCAGTGAAAAAAAAAAACCAAAAGAATATCGTTGTAACTCCATCTATTCAAGTTCAGTAATTACCACGAAGGAAGTATCAAAATTATTCTATGGAGCTCCTATGTAACACCCCGTATATGTTTCGAAGATAATTTTTCCGTAAAAAAACCCGAAGGAACACAAACTCTATCGTTTCAAGTTCAGTGTATTCCACCAAGAAAGAACCCGACCAAATACGAAAAAACGCGAAAAAACATGAAAGAACCCAAAGTAACACGGAAGAACGAAAAAAATTCAAAGGAACCCAAAAAACCTCGAAGGAGCACAAAATCAACGAAAGCGCGCAAAAAAACTCGAAGGAAAGCTTGAAACCCCGAGGGAGCACAAAAAACCGAAAGCGTGCAAAAACTACCGAAAGAACTTGTAAACTGCACACCCTGTATATCAATCGATCGCGAATTCATTGTTAAGGGCACACCCTGTATGACACATTTCATTGAATTCAGCTCCCTTGCACGAAAAAGCACGAAAGCTAGAGAAAAACTCTGGTGAATGTCAGCGCTACTCAGATCTGACACCCTGTATATGAATCGAACATATTTTATCGAATTCAGAACTGACACACCGAAGAAACACGAAAAACTCGAATTTGCGCGAAAAAAATCAAATTAAGTTATAAATTGAGCACCCCGTAATATCACATGATCGTAAATTCATTGTAAATCGCACACCCTGTATGACATTTTATCGAAATTAGATCCCACTCTCTAATTGTTTCGCAGTGGGTGCTTTTACCATAAAAAATTCAGACGGAAAATCTCTCGAAGAAAGAATCTGGTGAAAATCAGTGCTTTCCATAAGCACAGCCTGTATAGCGATTTTTTCGAGATAGCACAGCCTGTATAGCGATTCATCGCGATCTGTGTGCATTCTTCAAGAATGAAAATGAATTAGCGCAAAAATAGAGCCTGAAATGACGATTTTCAAACGCATATTTGAGGTGTTTTTCTTGCGATTCGTGAACCGCAGGTGCTGTCTAGAGATTCGGAATCTATTGTAGATTCTTAATCGAGCTCTTGGAAGGCCTGAAAAATCTTCCACCGCCCATATCGAGCGAAAAGTTGAGGCCTTATTTTCAAATTTGGAGCTCGCGTTCGGCTATCATCGGAATCATATGAGAAATTGTGACATTTTGACTCATTTCACCGTAAAAATTGCCGAATTTGGAATGAATATCCCCGGCCTTGACTCGCTACTTGGATATGAAAATTGGTACCCAGAGATGGGAATTTCCTCAAGTTTCATTTTCTACCGCCGAAAATGCCTTTAGAGGCTTGTATCGCCCGCTCTGAGCCAAGGCATCATGGGTGATTTTGACGTTTCGCGGGGCTGGCGAAACTAAAATTGCCGTTTTACTTACGAAATTTTAGCCTAGAAATAGGGGTTCCGGAATTCTAATGGGTTCTAAGAAAACCGGACGTCCTCGCTCTCGGAATATGTGGCGAGTCCGGGACGCTGGGCGTTTCGGCTTCGGAGCCTATTTCCTTTTTCCGGGGCACTTTTGGCGATTTCGCGAAAATGACGTTTTTCGCGATTTTCTTTAGAAAATTTCGGGCACTTTAAGAGCGCCCGGGGCGTGTTTCGGGGTCGCTTCTCCTAGAAGAGGATACGCCTTTTCGATCTGTTTTAAGATTCCCTCTCGAGCGGCCCTGCCGGCCGCCCTGACGGGACCATTTTCGATTTTTTCTCTGGTTCCCGATCTTATTGCTTTTATTATATTGACCAGTAAGCGGGTAGATCAATAGGCCTGTAGATCCATAGGCCAGTAGTTCAATAGGCCAGCAGTTCAATATGCCAGTAGTTCAATTGGCCCATAGATCAATATAGACCATAGATCAATAGGGCCCATACATCAATGAAGCGCGCTGAAACACGAAACACGTCAAAACACCCGTTGAGAGCGAAAAAACATGAAAGTACAGGAAAAAACACGAAGAAACGCAAAAAACACGGAAGAATCCGAAGAAACACGAAAGAAACCGAAGTTACACGAAAGAAACCGAAATTACACGAAACAACGCGAGAAAACACGAAAGATCCCCAAGTAACACAAAAATCCAAAGGAACCTGAAAAAACCTGAAAGAATTCATATAACTTGAAAGCGCGCAGAAAAACTCGAAGTCTCGCGAAACACCCCGGAGAAATACAAAAACCGAAAGCGCGCAAAAAAAAAAAAGTTCTTCTAAATTGCACACCCTGTATTACCTTTTTTTCGAAATCTGCTACCATTAGCGAGAAAACTTGAAGAAAAATGCATATGAGACACTCAGTATACAATTGATAAGCTGTGAAAAAAAAAAAAAGTATAATATCGTTGTAACTCCATCTATTCGAGTTCAGTGGATACCACGAAGAAAATATCGAAATTATTCTATGGAGCTCCTATGTAACACCCCGTATATGAATCGAAAATAACTTTTCCAAAAAAATTCCGAAGGAACACAATAAACTTGAGAGCGCGCAAAAAAACGGTAGAACCTGTAAAGTGCTCACCCCGTATATCACATGATCGCAAATTCATTGTAAATAGCACACCCTGTATGACATTTATCGAAATTAGCCTCCACTTGTGGAAAAACATGATAACTTGAAGAAATATGCATATGGGTCACCCGGTATATAATTGATTCGAAGTGGGTGCTTATATCATAAAAAAGAAACCGAAAGAATATCGGTTCAATCCTATCGCTTCAAGTTCAGTGTATTCCACCAAGAAAGAACCCGACCAAATACGAAAAACGCGGAAAAACATGAAAGAACCCAAAGTAACACGGAAGAACGAAAAAAATCCAAAGGAACCCAAAACACCCCGAAGGAGCACAAAATCAACGAAAGCGCGCAAAAAAACTCGAAGGAAAGCTTGAAACCCCGAGGAAGCACAAAAACCGAAAGCGTGCAAAAACTACCGAAAGAACTTGTAAATTGCACACCCTGTATATCAATCGATCGCGAATTCATTGTTAATGGCACACCCTGTTTCACATTTCAATGAATTCAGCTCCCTTACGCGGAAAAGCACGAAAGCTAGAGAAAACTCTGTTGAATGTCAGCGCTACTCAGATCTGACACTCTGTATATGAATCGAATATATTTTATCGAATTCAGAACTGAAACACACCGAAGAAACATGAAAAACTCGAATTAGCGCGAAAAAATCAAATTTACTTATAAATTGAGCACCCCGTAATATCACATGATCGTAAATTCATTGTAAATCGCACACCCTGTATGACATTTTATCGAAATCAGATCCCACTCTCTAATTGGTTCGCAGTGGGTGCTTTTTCCATAAAAAATTCAGACGGAAAATCTCTCGAAGAAAGAATCTGGTGAAAATCAGTGCTTTCCATAAGCACAGCCTGTATAGCGATTTTTTCGAGATAGCACAGCCTGTATAGCGATTCATCGCGATCTGTGTGCATTCTTCAAGGACGAAAATGAATTAGCGCGAAAATAGAGCCTGAAATCACGATTTTCAAACGCATATTTGAGGTGTTTTCCTTGCGATTCGTGAACCGCGGGTGCTGTCTAGAGATTCGGAATCTCCTGTAGATTCTTAATCGAGCACTTGGAAGGCCTGAAAAATCTTCCACCGCTCGCGTTCGGCTATCATCTGAATCGTATGAGAAATTGTGACATTTTGCCTCATTTTACCGTATAAATTGTCGAATTTGGAATTAAGAATTCGCGGCCTTATATCGCTACTTGGATATGAAAATTGGTACCCAGAGATGGGGAATTTCCTCAAGTTTCATTTTCTACCGCCAAAAGGGCGTTTCGAGGCTTGTAACGCCCGCACGAATCGAAAGCATCATGGGTGAATTTGACGTTTCGCGGGGCTGGCGAAACTAAAAATTGCCGTTTTACTTACGGGATTTTAGCCTAGAAAAATTATGGGGCTCCGGAGTTCTAATGGGTTCTAAGGACACCGGACGTCCTCGCTCTCGGAATATGTGGCGAGTCCGGGACGCTGGGCGTTTCGGCTTCGGAGCCTATTTTCTTTTTTCCGGGGCACTTTTGGCGATTTCGCGAAAATGACGTTTTTCGCGATTTTCTTTCGAAAATTTTGGGCACTTCAAGAGCCCCCGGGCCGGGTTTCGGGGTCGCTTCTCCTAGATGTGGATACGCCTTTTCGACCTGTTTCAAGATTCCCTCTCGAGTGGCCCTGCAAGCCGCTCGGAAAGCTACGCTTTCCGGGTCCCTGGCGGTTCCATTTTCGATTTTTTTCTCTGGTTCCCGATCTTATTGCTTTTATTATATTGACTAGTAAGCGGGTAGATCAATAGGCCCATAGATCAATATAGACCATAGATCATAATAGACCATAGATCAATATAGACCATAGATCAATATAGACCATAGATCAATAAAGACCATAGATCAATATAGACCATAGATCAATATAAAACACAGATCAATAGGGCCCATACATCAATGAAGCGCGCAGAAACACGAAACACGTCAAAATACCCGTTGAAAGCCAATAAACATGAAAATACTGGAGAAAACGCGAAGAAACGCGAAAAAACACGGAAGAATCCGAAGAAACACGAAAGAAACCGAAGTTACACGAAAGAAACCGAAATTACACGAAACAACGCGAGAAACCACGAAAGAACCCCAAGTAACACAAAAAATCCAAAGGAACCTGAAAAAAGCCCGAAAGAATACATATAACTTGAAAGCGCGCAAAAAAACTCGAAGTCACGCGAAACACCCCAGAGAAATACAAAAAAACCGAAAGCGCGCAAAAAAACGAAAGTACTTGTAAATTACACACCCCGTATATCACCCGATCGTAAACTCATTGTAAATTGCACACCCTGTATGACATTTTATCGAAATCAGCAAAATAACTTGTAAATTGCACACCCCGTATATCACATGATCGCAAATTCATTGTAATTCGCACACCCTGTATGACATTTTATCGAAATTAGATCCCATACGCGAAAAAACATGAAGAAAAATGCATATGGGACACCCACTATATAATCGATTCGCAGTGGGTGCTTTTTCCATAAAAAATGCAGAAGGAAAAACTCTCGAAGAAAGACTCTGGTGAAAGTCAGTGCTTCCAAAATGCACAGCTCGTATATCAATCGATCGCAATCGGTGCATTCCACAAAGGTAGTATAAGCATTATTCGATAAAGCTTCCATGTAACACCTTGTATATGAATCGAAAATAATTTTTCCATAAAAAATTAACCCAAAGAATATCGTTTCAACTCCATCAATTTTACAAAGATAAAATAAAAATTATTCGAAAAAGGTCTGAACGTGTATTCATGAACAGAGTGCATAGCCGTTTTTCCCTGAATGAACTAAGAGTCCGGGACGCTGGGCGTTTCGGCTTCGGAGCCTATTTCCTTTTTTCTGAGGCACTTTAGGCGATTCCGCGAAAAACGTCATTTTCGCGATTTTCGTTTGAAAATTTCGGGCACTTTAAGAGCGCCCGGGGGGGTTTTCGGGGTCGCTTCTCCTAGAAGAGGATACGCCTTTTCGATCTGTTTTAAAATTCCTTCTTGAGCGGCCCTGCGGGCCGCTCGGAAAGCTACGCTTCCCGGGTCCCTGACGGGACCATTTTCGATTTTTTTCTCTAGTTCCCGATCTTATTGCTTTTATTATATTGACTAGTAAGCGGGTAGATCAATAGGCCCGTAGATCCATAGGCCAGTAGATCCATCAGCCAGTAGTTCAATAGGCCAGTAGTTCAATTGGCCCATGGATCAAAATAGACCATAGATCTATAATGCCCATACATCAATGAAGCGCGCAGAAACACTAAACACGTCAATAAAACCAGATTAAAACAAAAAAACATAAAAGTACTGGAAAAAAAAACGAAGAAACGCGACAAAACATAAAAGAATCCGAAGAAAGATGAAAAACACCGAAGTTACACGAAAGAAATCGAAATTACACGAAACAACGCGAGAAAACACGAAAGAACACCAAGTAACACAAAAAATCTAAAGGAACCTGAAAAAAACCCGAAACACAAAAGTACTTGTAAATTGCACACCCTGTATATCACCCGATCGTAAACTCATTGTAAATTGCACACGTTGTATGACATTTTATCGAAATCAGCTCCCATTCGCGAGAAAACTTGAAGGAAAATGCAAATGAGACACTCAGTATACAATTGATTAGCTTTAAAAAAAAAACCAAGAGAATATCGTTGTTACTCCATTTATTCGAGTTCAGTAATAACCACGAAGGAAGTATCAAAACTATTCTATGGAGCTCCTATGTAACACCTCGTATATGTTTCGAAAATAATTTTTCCGTGAAACAAACCGAAGGAACACAAAAAACATGAAAAAACTTGAGAGCGCGCAAAAAAACAGAAGAAGTTGTAAAGTGCTCACCCCGTATATCACCCGATCGCAAATTCATTGTAAATCGCACATCCTGTATGACATTATACCGGAATCAGCTCTCATTCGCGAGAAAACCTGAAGAAAAATGCATATGGGACACCTTGTATATAATTGATTCGCACTGGGTGCTTTCATCATAGAAAACAAACCGAAAGAGTATCGTTAATAACTCTATGGTTTCAAGTTCAGTGCATTCCACCAAGAAAGAACCCGACCAAATACGAAGAAACGCGAAAAAACACGAAAGAATCCGAAGAAAGACGAAAGAAACCGAAGTTACATGAAAGAAACCGAAATTACACGAAACAACGCGAGAAAACACGAAACAACACCAAGTAACACAAAAAATCTAAAGGAACCTGAAAAAAACCCGAAACACAAAAGTACTTGTAAATTGCTCACCCCGTATATCACCTGATCGTAAACTCATTGTAAATTGCACACCTTGTATGACATTTTATCGAAATCAGCTCCCATTCGCGAGAAAACTTGAAGAGAAATGCATATGAGACACTCAGTATACAATTGGTTAGCTTTAAAAAAAAAACCAAGAGAATATCGTTGTTACTCCATCTATTCGAGTTCAGTAATTACCACGAAGGAAGTATCGAAATTATTCTATGGAGCTCCTATGTAACACCCCGTATATTATTGTAAATCACACACCCTGTATGACATTATACCGAAATCAGCTCGCATTCGCGAAAAAACTCGAAGAAAAATGCATATGGGACACCCCGTATATAATTGATTCGCACTGGGTGCTTTCATCATAGAAAACAAACCGAAAGAATATCGTTTATAACTCTATCGTTTCAAGTTCAGTGCATTCCACCAAGAAAGAACCCGACCAAATACGAAAAAACATAATAGAACCCAAAGTAACACGAAAGAACGAAAAAATCCAAAGGAACTCAAAAAACCCCGAAGGAGCACAAAATCAACGAAAGCACGCAAAAAAACTAGAAGGAAAGCTTAAAACCCCGAGGGAGCACAAAAAACCGAATGCGTGAAAAAAATAATGAAAGAACTTTTAAATTGCACACCCTGTATATAACCCGATCGTAAACTCATGGTAAATTGCACACCCTGTATGACATTTTATCGTAATCAGCTCCGTTACGCGGAAAAGCACGAAAGCTAGAGAAAACTCTGGTGAATGTCAGCGCTACTCAGATCTGACACACTGTATATGAATCGAATATATTTTATCGAATTCAAAACCAAAACACACCGAAGGAACACAAAAAAACTCGAATTTGCGCGAAAAAAATCAAATTAACTTGTGAATTGAGCACCTCGTATATCACATGATCGCAAATTCATTGTAAATCGTTCACCCTGTATGACATTTTATCGAAATTAGATCCCACTCTATGATTGGTTCGCAGTGGGTGCTTTTTCCATAAATAATTCAGACGGAAAATCTCTCGAAGAAAGAATCTGGTGAAAATCAGTGCTTTCAAATGGCACAGCCTGTATAGCGATTTTTCGAATGCACAGCCTGTATAGCGATTCATCGCTATCTGTGTGCATTCTTCAAGGACGAAAATGAATTCGCGCGAGAATCGACTGAAAAATGACGATTTTCAAACGCATATTTGAGGTGTTTTTCTTTCGATTCGTGAACCGCGGGTGCTGTCTAGAGATTCGGAATCTCCTGTAGATTCTTAATCGAGCACTTGGAAGGCCTGAAAAATCTTCCACCGCCCAGATCGAGCGAAAAATTGATGCCGTATTTTCAAATTTGGAGCTCGCGTTCGGCTATCATCGGAATCGTATGAGAAATTGTGACATTTCATAGCGTATTTCGTGAAAATTGCCGAATTTGGAATGAAGAATTCGCGGCCTTATCTCGCTACTTGGATATGAAGATTGGTACCCAGAGATGGGAAATTTCACATAGATTCGTTTTCTACCCATCGCGGGGCGATTTATATCGTTTTCGACCGGCACGGAGGGAAAACGTAGGTGCGGTTTTTGACGTTTCAGGGAAGTCGGGAGTCTAAAAATTGCTATTTTATATGCATAATTTTCGTATAAATTTCAGGGGGCTCCGAGGCCCGTACCGGTACCACATTATGAAAAATGTCTTTCCCTTGAAAAAGCGACCGATCTTGGCCGGAGAAATGGCCCTGTTCGTCCGTGAGATCTTCCCCCTTGGGGACACTTTTGGCAATTTCGCGAAAATCGCCGATTTCGCGATTTTCTTTCGAAAATTTCGGGCGCTTTAAGAGCGCCCGGGGCGGGGGTTCGGGGTCGCTTCTCCTAGAAGAGGATACGCCTTTTCGATCTGTTTTAAGATTCCCTCTTGAGCAGCCCTACCGGCCGCTCGGAAAGCTACGCTTTCCAGGTCCCTGACGGGACCAAATTCAATTTTTTTCTCTGGTCCCCGATCTTATCGCTTTTATTATATTGACTAGTAAGCGGGTAGATCAATAGGCCATTGGATCAATATAGACCATAGATCATAAGGGACCATAGATCAATATAGACCATAGATCAATATAGACCACAGATCAATAGGGCCCATACATCAATGAAGCGCGCAGAAACATTAAACACGTCAAAATACCCGTTGAAAGCGAAAAAACTTGAAAGAACTGGAAAAAACACGAAGAAACGCGAAAAAACACGAAAGAATCCGAAGAAACACGAAAGAAACCGAAGTTACACGAAAGAAACCGAAATTACACGAAACAACGCGAGAAAACACGAAAGAACCCCAAGCAACACAAATAATCCAAAGGAACCTGAAAAAATCCCGAGAGAATACATATAACTTGAAAGCGCGCAAAAAAACTCGAAGTCACGCGAAACACCCCGGAGAAATATAAAAAAACCGAAAGTGCGCAAAAAAACAAAAGTACTTGTAAATTGCACACCCTGTATATCACCCGATCGTTAGCTCATTGTAAATTGCACACCCTGTATGACGTTTTATCGAAATCAGCAAAATAACTTGTAAATTGCACACCCCGTATATCACATGATCGTAAATTAATTGTAAATCGCACACCCTGTATGCCATTTTATCGAAATTAGAGCCCATACGCGAAAAAACCTGAAGAAAAATGCATTTGGGACACCCACTCTATAATTGATTCGCAGTGGGTGCTTTTTCCATAAAATATTCAGACGGAAAATCTCTCGAAGAAAGAATCTGGTGAAAATCAGTGCTTTCCATAAGCACAGCCTGTATAGCGATTTATTCGAGATAGCACAGCCTGTATAGCGATTCATCGCGATCTGTGTGCATTCTTCAAGGACGAAAATGAATTAGCGCAAAAGTAGAGCCTGAAATGACGATTTTCAAACGCATATTTGAGGTGTTTTTCTCGCGATTCGTGAAACGTGAGTGGTCTCTAGAGATTCGGAATCTCCTGTAGATTCTTAATCGAGCATTTGGAAGGCCTGAAAAATCTTCGACCGCCCATATCGAGCGAAAAATTGATGCCGTATTTTCAAATTTGGAGCTCGCGTTCGGCTATCATCGGAATCGTATGATAAAATATGACACTTGTCCTCGAATTATCGAGAAAATTGCCGAATTTGGAATGAATATCCCCGGCCTTGACTCGCTACTTGGATGTGGAAATTGGTACCCAGAGATGGGAAATTTCACGTAGATTCGTTTTCTACCGATCGCGGGCGATTTATATCGTTTTCGACCGGCACGGAGGGAAAACGTAGGTGTGGTTTTTTGACGTTTCAGGAAGTCGCGAGTCTAAAATTGCCGTTTTATATGCATAATTTTCGTATAGATTTCGAGGGCTCCGCGGTCCGTACCGGTACCACATTATGAGGAATGTCTTTTTCTTGAAAAAGCGACCGATCTCGGCCGGAGAAATGGCCCCGTTCGTCCGTGAGATCTTCCCCTTGGGGACACTTTCGGCGATTTCGCGAAAATGGTCGATTTCGCGATTTTCTTTCGAAAATTTCGGGCATTTTAAGAGCGCCCGGGGGTTTTCGGGTCGCTTCTCCTAGAGGAGGATTCGCTTTTTCGATTTTTTAAGATTCTCTTCGAGCGGCCCTGCAGGCTGCTCGGAAAGCTACGCTTTCCGGGTCCCTGACGGGACCACCTGTCAAAATTTTCTCTGGTTCCCGATCTTATCGTTTTAATATATTAGACTAGTAAGCGGGTAGATCAATAGGCCCGTAGATCCATAGGTCAGTAGTTCAATAGGCCAGTAGTTCAATTGGCCCATGGATCAATATAGACCATAGATCAATATAGACCATAGATCAATAGGGCCCATACATCAATGAAGCGCGCAGAAACACTAAACACGTCAAAAACCTGATGAAAGCGAAAAACATAAAAGTTTTGAAAAAACACGAAGAAACGCAAAAAACATGGAAGAATCCGAAGAAAGACGAAAAAACCGAAGTCACACGGAAGAAACCGAAATTACACGAAACAACGCGAGAAAACACGAAAGAACACCAAGTAACTCAAAAATTCTAATGGAACCTAAAAACCCGAAACACAAAAGTACTTGTAAATTGCACACCCCGTATATCACCCGATCGTAAACTCATTGTAAATTGCACACCTTGTATGACATTTTATCGAAATACAAATACAATACAAAACTTAGGAAAAATAGCAAAAGAATTTATTATAGAGAAATTTACTGGGAAAAATGCAAATGCACAACAGTGAATAATTGATTTTGAAAAAGAATGTGTACGCTTTAAAGTAAATCAGGACAATAAAAAAATTGTGATATTACAATTCTTCTTAGAAAAAGCCAGTAAAGATTGGTATATCTGCATGGTATTAAAATTTACAGTAGAGTCAGAATGGGAATTGTGGAAGAAAAATTTTTGCGAAACGTTTTCAAATAAAGGTTGGCACCAATTAGATACGCTTTATCGTTTAGATACCAATCTGGAACATTATTAGAATATGCTTTAAAGAAAGAAAAACTATTACTAGATATTGCAAAAACCATTGATAAAAGAACCTTACTAGATCTCATTGCAACTGGTTTATCCAATTTCATATGTGATAGAATTGACAGGGAATGTATAAAGGAAATCGAAGATCTTTACAATGCAATAGGTAATTTAGAACATCTAGTCAATAAAAATAAATGGGTTAATAAAAAGTATACTAAAGATATGAATAACAAAGATTCAAATACTAAAGAAAAAACTGAAAAATTACCATGTAAAATACAAAACAAAGACATACGATATCATCCAGAGGCAACGTGTTGGTTCAAAGATGAAAATGATAAAGAAGAAAAAATAAAACATGTTAATAACTCTGAATTAGAAGTAGAACTTAACTATCAGGACCAAAAAAGTACTTACACCTTTTAGTAGACCACTTCACAAGATACGGATATATTATAACATCGAAAACACAAAACGAAAATGATTTCATCAAATTAACTAAGAAAATACCAGAATATGATACTATAGGTATGGTGTTGTCAGATCAATACCCTGGTATAAATGAAAGACTGAACCAGACATTAGTTAATAAGATAAGATGTAAGATGAATGAAAATAAGAAGAAAATATTATGGACAACTGTAGCGAATGAATGTATAAGAAAATATAATGAAACTGAACACACAGTAACAGGTTGTTCTCCAGGATACTTATTAAATGATATAAGATCGCCAATATTACCAAATGAACTAAAACAGAATGATCCAAATGATAACCTAGAATATGATAGGAAAATTGCCTTAGAAAATAGTATCAAATACCACAATTACAATAAGCAACTATTTGACAGAAATAGAACAGATTATAACTTTGAAATAGGACAACAGGTTTACGTAGAAAATGGAAATCGACTAAACCGAAAAAAATTGGATTAATTAAGAATTGGACCATACAACATAATAGATAAAATTTTAAATTCGATTTACAACGTTAACACAGGCCATAGGACATCAGAATCAAATCTATTTCATATCACTAAGCTGATACCAACTACAGACTTTGCTTTGGATGCACAAAATGCTTGAATATCATTCTCCGAGGAGGGGAGATGTAAGGAAAGCACATTATACTATCCTTACTTCATTGCAATCTACGACACTTCTTAGAAATCGCGTAGCAAAATGTTCAGTGACCACGTACTGGTCGGCAAGGTAGATCGCACTGATGATAGAGAGAGAGAGAGAGAAAGAGAGAGAGAGAGAGAAAGAGAGAGAGAGAGAGAGAAAGACAAGGAATCAAGACGTGGACAGGCGAATTACGACGTCATAATAGATTAATAAAATATTGTTGAAGATTTAAATAAGAACTAAGTGAATAATAGACATTGAATGTTGTCTCTTTGTTTTACAGGTAAAATTTGTAATAGTATATTGTTGTTAATTTAATAATAAATGAAAAATCTTTGTTTTACAGAGAAACTATTCTGTTTGGTTATTCATAACCTCATTCACAAAAAAATAATAGGATAAAAATATATGGAATATTATAGGTATAAAGTTGATTATTCACGTAGAATAGCCTCAAGTTTGCTTAAATTGAAGGACCATTTCATTTTCCAAAAAATTTACATTCATGATTCACACACACAATATATCAACTCCGACGAAGAATAAATATGGCTATATGAATAAAATGTATAAGACAATTTTTTATAGTTTCACAAGCGGGGGTGTTGACTAGATACAAAAATTTGGACTAATGAAAATTTGGACTAATGAAAATTTGGAATGAAACTGTCTAAGAAAACATGAGAATTCGCAACTTCTCACATAACTTTTGACCCTACCTGGCGCATCCACCCTTTAGTGCTATGAGAACGGATTGGACCCATTCACAGACTTTGCCGAGATATTTGGCACACAAACCTGAGATGGAAACTCTAACTTTGGCCTTTGAATGATAAAGAGTATATGGCCGGCCGTACATACTCAATTTTGACCCCAGATTGATGATTGAGAATCCATCCGAATCCATTGAAACCATTTTCGCCTCGATATTCGAAAATTACAGACATTTGGTCAAAACGATAGCACACTGTTCGATCGCTCGAGAAATGAAGAAATTAAAAGCAATTTTTAGATCATGGAAATTGTGAACCCATGAAAATGAAAAGAATAAAAATGTACAAAAGCACTGAAAGTTCAGTAGCATTCACGCAAATATTCGAAGAAAGGCATTACCGGACCCTGGAAGAGCGCGATAGTAAAAGAGCGGGGATAGATAATGTGAAAGAATATACAATTGGATAATTCGAATTAACAATAACAATATCTTCAGTCCTTCTTCAGTTTTATTTTGAACAAAACCTTTTCTGCCCATGAAAATTAAGCCATTTATTTTTTATCTAGAAGTCCAACTAATCGATTAAGAAACCTCTTTCGATGATTAAACGATTTAATGGATATTGTAAATTAAAGTAGATCAATAAGTACGTATCTCAGCTAAGTTCTCGATTTCCAGACTGTTTTCTTCACTGCATAGCTCGACTATGACCATCCACATGTGCTTGGGATATATCGACTCCCTCTTTTTCTCTCGCGTTGAAATATTGGATGCTTCTCATTGCTAACCTTCGCGCTGAACTGTGACAGATATACAACTGATTTTTATGCTGTGTCAAAGTGAACTTATGAGCTGGATAGAGATAACAGTCTATTTGCCTTGTCTTTTCATTCTTATTTCGATATGGCTCAAAAATATCCCGATGCCGAATTAGAAATTTGAGGGAACTGTACACGTACAAACCTGTTAAAGTATGAATATTGCCAGCTCGAAAAATACCCCTACACGACTGCCAGTATTTCATGTTCATAATGGATCTTAAAGCATACTTTTGTTTTACGAAAAGGCTGTCCGTGAAGGAACTGTTTCCCCAGCAAACAATACCATATGACAAATTCGATTGAAAAGCAGCATAGTAAAAAATCTTCAAGGTAGGCAGATCAACAGACTCCTTGAGAACATTAATGGCATACAACGCTGAATATAATTTTTTATTTAAGTGATGTATATGTATATCCCATCTCAACTCACAATCTACATGAACCCCAAGGAACCTGGTAGATTCAGAGGTCTTCACTTGACTTCTATATATAAAAATTTCATCTGGGAATTGAAATTTTGACCTTGAAGAGTGAAAAACTACACATTCTGTCTTTTTTGCATTCAATTTGAGCATGTTTGTTGTGCACCAATTTTTTACACTCAAAAAGGCATTATTAAATTCTTCATTCAATTGAGAGGCGTTACACAAGATCTTGATAATATTGGTGTCATCAACATAGATGATTGCATTCAACAACTGGTCAATATTGTTAGGTAGGTCGTTTATATATGCAATGAACAGTAAAGGACTAGAAATAGTTCTACTGGCACTTCACCCTTTTTAATTGCTGTGATAACAGTTTGAGTCAATTCAAAAATTGATGAACATGTAGTCTTGTTGTTCATAAATATATGCTAGAGCTTTCATATTCACAAAATTAATGGATTGTCCAAATTTCTCAGTTAAATTCGTTATTGGCCCAAAAGTGTCAATAAATTAGAATATTATGATTCTCAATAATTTGAATTCTTGAATTTTTCCTGATATTTCCACTCGGTCTTTTTATATTTCGAAAAATATTTGGAAAAGGTTGATGAATGCAGTTGAATTCGTTGAGCAAGAAACTTTTTGAAAAATTTCTCAAACTTCATTCGGAAAAAAGTATGTCTCATAAGATATTGATAAAATTATAAGCAAATAGGAATTTAGTGATATTCCGTAAATTTTCGAATATCAAGATTATTTCATTAAATTCTGAGATCATTTAGAGTTTTTCACATCTGCTGAAAACAAAAAACATTAATCCATAAATCAAGAATTCTATATTCCTTGTTCATTTACATTTTTCATTTGCCCTGTTCTTGACCTCGCTTAAGTGTTTTTGAGAAATTTTCATATTTCTGCAAGTAGCTATATGATCAATAAATTTGGTTAACCTTATTCGTATCCAAAAATCGATCAATACGTATACAAATCCATACAAAATCTATATCATATAATAGCTTAAAAGGAAGGATGCATCCAGCATGTGTAATTACAATATGCCTGCCCATGGATGTAAATCGGATCAGTCTCGACCACACCACCCATGACTTATTCATACCAGTTTGCTTTTCTCGAAGGCAAAAGCGCCCCATTGAGTTTTGATATTTGTCAACGCGACCATTATAATAATTGGCCCTTTGGAACGCTCCACACACGTGAAAAAACATGATGAAAAATGCATATGGGACATCCAGTATATAATTGATTTGCAGTGGGTGCTTTCATCATAAGAAACAAACCGAAAGAATATCGTTTTAACTCTATCGTTTCAAGTTCGGTGCATTCCACCAAGAAAGAACCCGACCAAACGCGGAAAAACCTGAAAGAACCCGAAGTATCACGAAAGAACGAAAAAAATCCAAAGGAACCGAAAAAACCCGAAACACAAAAGTACTTGTAAATTGCACACCCCGTATATCACCCGATCGTAAACTCATTGTAAATTGCACACACTGTATGACATTTCATCGAAATCAGCTCCCATTCGCGAGAAAACTTGAAGAGAAATGCATATGAGACACTCAGTATACAATTGATTAGCATTGATAAAAAAAACCAAAAGAATATCGTTGTAACTCCATCTATACGAGTTCAGTGATTACCACGAAGGAAGTATCAAAATTATTCTATGGAGCTCCTATGTAACACCCCGTATATGTTTCAAAGATAATTTTTCCGTAAAAAAACCCGAAGGAACACAAAAAACTTGAAAAAAATTGAGAGCGCGCTAAAAAACAGAAGAACTTGAAAAGTGCTCACCTCGTTTATCACTTGATCGCAAATTCATTGTAAATTCCACACCCTGTATGACATTTTACCGAAATTAGCCTTCACACGTGAAAAAACATGATGAAAAATGCATATGGGACATCCAGTATATAATTGATTTGCAGTGGGTGCTTTCATCATAAGAAACAAACCGAAAGAATATCGTTTTAACTCTATCGTTTCAAGTTCGCTGCATTCCACCAAGAAAGAACCCGACCAGACGCAGCTTCCTGATTGAGTTGCCTAGATGTCTGATTTCTGAGAACGTATCTCGCTTGGAGATGCATGGTTTTTGTGACGCCAGTGCAACGGGTTATGGCTGCGTAATATTTCAGATTTATTGCAAACTCTGAAAGAATTAGGATTATACTTGTTTCTGCGAAATCGAGAGTGACGCCCCTTCGTGTTGTTTCTTTGCCACGATTGGAACATTGCGCTGCACATCTTCTGTCAGATTTAATATCTTCCGTACAAGAAGCTTATTCAGAGCTGCTTTCTTTCGATGCTATATATGCGTGGTCCGACGCGCAGGTGACACTTGCTTGGATAGCATCTTCTCCGCATAGATGGAAGACCTTCATCGCCAACAGGGTGTCGTATATACAGGATATCATTCCCACGTCCTCATGGAAATATGTCCCTACTGAACTTAATTCTGCTGACTCCGTAAGTAGAGGAATGTTTCCTTCTCAACTTTTAGACAGTGTTTCGTGGTGGCAAGGACCGAGTTTTCTTCAAAGTACTGAAGAAAGTTGGCCTGAGCAGCCTCATCTGATTCAGAACAGTGACGTCTCACAAGAAGAGAGACCCCAAACTGTTTTACATGTTTCAGTCATGACTCCTATAACAAGTTTACTCACAGGATTCTCATCTCTAAGAAAAATTCAACATATTCTCTGTTATATTCTACGTTTTATTGCAATGAAAACTAAATCGAAGATTTATAATTCAGTTATTTTGACAAAGGAGGAAGAATATTATGCCTTTCAGGTGTTGGTCAAACATGTTCAAAACGAATGTTTACGGACATTTTCACAGCTTGTCGAGGGAATACTTGTCTGTCTAAGCCTGTCAGAAAGCTCGCTCCTTTATTGATGAAGCAAGATTGAAGTGCAATTTATCGCTGCTTATCTAGGTGTGTTCGTTGTTTTCGTACTAAACCGCAACTACATGTACCTTTATGGCCGATTTGCCGTCTTTTTCGAATTTCACAAGTGAAGGCATTCTCTCACGTTTCGTTGGAGTATGCTGGTCCCTTTAATATACGCCTAGGAAAACATAGAGGTACAAAAATCTTCAAGGCATATATTTGTGTTTTTGTATGCAGCGCTACGAAAGCAATACATTTAGAGTTGTCCTCAGATTTATCTACTGATACCTTTGTAGCAAGCTTTCGCTGTTTTATTGCTCGGAGAGGCAGAGTATCTGATGTTTATTCGGATCAAGGTACGAATTTTAAGGGCACTCATAATCAGCTTGTACTATTTGCACAAACTGCCGCCAGAAAACTGTCCATCAATTGGCATTTTAATCCTCCTGTAGCGCCACATTTCAATGGCCTGAGCGAGGCCGGAGTTAAATCAGTCAAGACTCATCTTCGCCGAGTTGTAGGTGAGCAAATCATGACGTATGAGGAGTTCTATACCTTGCTCACACAGATTGAGGCACTTTAAAATTCTCGGCCCCTTTCTGCGATTAGCGACGATCCTAACGATCTAACCCCTATGACTCCAGGTCATTTCCTGACTACGGAGACACTCAATAGTTTTCCGGAACCAGATTTGTCAAATATTTCGTTAAATCGGTTATCGCGATGGCAAATGGTGCAGAGAATGAATTCCGATTTTTGGAAGCGGTGGAAGGAAGAGTATTTACACACGTTACAGCAGCGTTCAAAATGGTTGAAGTCTTCGCCCAATATCAAATTGGGTATGTTAGTTGTAATTAAACATGAGTCTAGACCTCCCTTAGAATGGTCTCTCGGCCGAGTTATCAAGTTGCACCCTGGTGAAGACGGGGTAATTCGGGTAGTTACTCTAAAAACTCAAAATGGGACATATCAGCGTCCTGTCATAAAATTGTGCCCTTTACCCGGCCAATTTTCATAATGTATTCACTTCTTTTTTCTTTATTTTTAATATTTCAAATCATGAAGTTTCAATTTCATTTTCATGAAGTTTCAATATTCATTTTTTTTATTTTTTTTTTCCTATTTCATAATTAGGAAAAACTAACAAGTTTTTGGTGGATGGAAAATGTTGTGAACTGGGTTACTCCCTTATTTTCATTTATTCGTCAGTTTGAATATCGGGTTTATTATTTGTACATATGCGAAATGCTTTTCTTTTTTTTTGTGGACCGTACAGGTGTTTCGATACGCACGGCCAGGGAGCAAGCAGTATGCTTCGAGATTTTGAATTGGATGTGGATTTTAGTAGTGTATGGTGAGAGCGCTCTCAAGGATAACAACACCACAAGCTGAGTAAGTCCATGAAATAAGAGGGTATTTCGCTGTTTCGCTGTTCGAAATCTTTTTCGGTAATTATAATATATTTACGGTCCCTCGAGAAAGTCTGTTCAAGACAAGTTCAATAGGCCAGTAGTTCAATAGGCCAGTAGTTCAATTGGCTCATGGATCAATGTAGACCATAGATCAATAGGGCCCATACATCAATGAAGCGCGCAGAAACACTAACCACGTCAAAACCCCGATGAAAGCGAAAAAACATGAAAGTACTGGAAAAAACATGGAAGAAACGCAAAAAAACACCGAAGAATCCGAAGAAACACGAAGGAAACCGAAGTTACGTGAAAGAAACCGAAATTACACGAAACAACGCGACAAAACACGAAAGAACCCCAAGTATCACAAACAATCCAAAGGAACCTGAAAAAAATCTCAAAAGAATACATATAACTTGAAAGCGCGCAAAAAAACTCGAAGTCACGCGAAACACCCCGGAGAAAAACAAAAAAACCGAAAGCGCGCAAAAAAACAAAAGTACTTGTAAATTGCACACCCCCAATATCACCCGATCGTGAACTCATTGTAAATCGCACACTCTGTATGACATTTTATCGAAATTAGATCCCATACGCGAAAAAACATGAAAAAAATTGCATATGGGACACCCACTATATAATCGATTCGCAGTGGGTGCTTTTTCCATAAAAAATGCAGAAGGAAAAACTCTCGAAGAAAGACACTGGTGAAAATCAGTGCTTCCAAAGTACACAGCTCGTATATCAATCGATCGCAATCGGTGCATTCCACAAAGGTAGTATAAGCATTATTCGATAAAGCTTCCATGTAACACCTTGTATATGAATCGAAAATAATATTTCCATACAAAATAAACCCAAAGAATATCGTTTCAACTCCATCAATTTCACAAAGTTAAAATGAAAATTATTCGAAAAAGGTCTGAACGTGTATTCATGAACAGAGTGCTTAGCCGTTTTTCCCTGAATAAACTAAGTGTGTCGGATTTTAACATAGAGTATCATATGTTGGATCGGAGCTCGGAGAGGGCAATGAATTCGCGCGCAAATAGAGTCGAAAATGACGATTTTCAAACGCATATTTGAGGTACTTTTCTTGAGAGTCGTGAATCCCAGGTGGTATCTAGAGATTCGGAATCTCCTGTAGATTCTTAATCGAGAACTTGGAAGGCCTGAAAAATCTTCCACCGCCCATATCGAGCGGAAAATTGATACCGTATTTTCAAATTTGGAGCTCGCGTTCGGCTATCATCGGAATCGTATGAGAAATTGTGACATTTTGCCTCAATTTACCGTAAAAATTGCCGAATTTGGAATGAAGAATTCGCAGCCTTATCTCGCTGCTTGAATATGAAAATTGGTACTCGGAGATGGGGAATTTCCTCAAGTTTCATTTTCTAATACCGAAAATGCGTTTAGAGGCTTGTATTGCCCGCACTGAGCGGAAGCATCATGGGTGATTTTGCCGTTTCGCGGGGCTGGCGAAACTAAAAATTGCCGTTTTACTTACGAAATTTCAGCCTTGAAAAAGGAGGGCTCCGGAATTCTAATGGGTTCTAAAGAAACAAGACGTCCCCGCTCTCGGAATATCTGGCGAGTTCCGGACCCGGGGCGTTCCGGCTTCGGAGCCTATTTCCTTTTATTCGGGGCACTTTTGGCGATTTCGCGAAAAACGTCATTTTCGCGATTTTCGTTTGAAAATTTCGGGCACTTAAAGAGCGCCAGGGGGGGTTTTCGGGGTCGCTTCTCCTAGAAGAGGATACGCCTTTTCGATCTGTTTCAAGATTGCCCCGGGTTCGGCCCCGCGGGTCCCTGACGGGACCATTTCCGATTTTTTTCTCTGGTTCCCGATCTTATCGCTTTTATTATATTGACGAGTAAACACAAAATATTTGATTGATGAATAAAATCTGATACTTATATAACCAATAAATTCTTATTTCATTTCGAAATATACTAGGTTGATATTTTGTATGGTGCGAAAGCAGACATAAATGTTATTGTAGATATTTTTTTGATCATTTATGCAATAAGTTCCAGGTATCCTTTACAATTGTTCAAAATTTTTGTATGTTATAAAATTAATTTAATTACTCCTAAGATATCTCATTATGCTCAACAGGGGCCAATATCTGTAGTATAATTAATTTAATGCACATTTCCAATTCATGACAATAAAACAAATTCAAATTTTTCTCAGTATATTTGAACAAAACACTCAAACTTTCATTAATCATTGCAGCATTTCACATAAAATGATATGTTGTGAGTTACAAACAAGAATGAATGGTGCATATGTGAACGTACCAAATAGTATGACCACATATAACTATTTTCTGTTTTAAATTTATCGAAATATCTTATTGACCATAAGGCACTTGAAGCAACACTAAAAAGTCAGTATCAATATATTACACTCATTGTTTTCTGTACAGGATCAGGTTTGTTGGAAAATGCATTATTTCGAAGGTGCTGATATATTTCAAGGCTTTTATTGATATTTACATTCTGTTCAAATAAAAATGGAGTATAATTCTAAGATTGAGAGAAAATTCAATTTTGCTTAGTCAAATGGTGAATGATAATTTTAAGTTAAACATGCTTCATCAAAATCCTAGCACCTCCAAGCAGCGGCAAACCCACATATGAGATCAATGTCTCTTTTTTAAACTGATCTTCACCATGCATCTTATTAGAATTTTCTTGTTCTTGAAAAACCGGTTTCACTGAATATGCTTACAGAACTGCTACCTCAACACCTTTGAATCAAATTTAATGAATAAACTATCTTGGAAGAGAAAGAAATTACAAAATATTAAATTCAACTACTATGTTTTGGGAAATATAATTGTTTCTCCATTTTTCTTTTTCTTCTAGTTGCACCAGTACCATATGTCAAATGATGTGCTTCATCAGTCAATTTCTTTATACGTCAAATATCACTCTCATGCAACGATTCAAGTTTCAAAATGCTTTGGTTTATCTCCATCTACAATCAACTACTATGAAAAACACATGTCTGACTTATCACAAAGACTTACTTGAAATTTACTGTCAGAATCTATGGAAAAATTAAAAATTTTATTAGATTGATCTAATTTAACTTTCAAAGCCGTAGCATGTCATCATCATGTTTTCGTTTCTTCAATATTGAATTTTCGCATAATATAAGAAAGATCTGCCCATGCGAGTACATTAATTCTTTGCAGTTTTTCTTCTGAAAAAATTTTAAAATCCTGTGAAATGCTCTCTTTTGTAATTCCAACTTCCAATTCATCAGCAATCAATTTCTGATCATCCTTTCTCAAATTTTTAGAGTGTAGTTCATCCTTATGACCTACATGTGTTTCTACGAATGTTATATTCACAGCTAAAACATACAAATGAAATATTGGATCATATTTCTAGTTTAACACAAATGAATAACTAAATAACTTACCTGTACTACTTATCTTCACACGAATTCTAGAAAGGCAGAACCCAGATATTCTGATACTTCCTCCAGTTTTCATGCTGCGTTTGCTACATTGACTTACATATCCTGGAAGTTAAATGGTTTCCTAATATCACCATGATTTCAAACGAACTCATTATATCAGGTATCAGGTATCTAGAAAATAGTTTTAGAGGTAAATTAGAATCTATAGAGAATAAAGTCGAGGATAGTCTAAAAACGATGACCGATAATTGCTCGAAGTTAGAGAATAAGATTGGAAATATTGAAGACCGGTTAGAAAACCTAGAGATTTTGAAGGAGGAAATAGAAGATGATAAACAAGGGAAATTGGAAGAGCATACCGAAAGCATGTTGAAAATTATGGAAGATCGATTTAACAAAATAAGCAGACAAGTAGATGAGAAGGTCAATAAAGATAGAAGTATTCCAGTAAAATACGAAAGTAATGGAGAAGCAGGCCGAGCAAGGGTCAAACCACCAACTTTCGATGGTGAAACGGCCTGGTGCACATACCAGAGACAATTTGAAGCCGCAGCTAACGCGAATGGATGGAATAATGAGGAAAAAGCGACGGCCTTGATTGTTGCATTGAGAGGCGAGGCCTTAAATATTTTACAAATTATTCCAACCAGTCAGCAAAATGATTACGGGGCGCTGATAAGTAAATTACAGATGAGATATGGCGACGGACATTTACAGCAAGTATATCACGCCCAGATAAAGAGCCGTATCCAGAAAAATTCAGAGACCCTGCAAGAATTTGAAGCTGACATCGCACGGTTGGTAAGGCTGGCGTATCCGACTGCACCGGACAGTTTCCTAGAACAGCTTGCAGTGCAGACGTTCGTAGACGGACTGAGAGATAGTGAGACCCAGCAAACCTTGCGGTTGGCCCGACCCAAGACCCTGGACGATGCTCTAGCCCATGCATTAGAGTTCGAAACAGCCAAGCAGGCTTCACATAGGGGTCAAATAAAAATCAGGCGTACCATGGATGATTCCGAGGACAGCACCGAAAATATAGAGGATATAATACGCCGAGTTCTCCAACAACAACAAAATAGAGGACCTAGATGTGGGAAGTGTGGTGAAGTCAGAACAACAGGAACAGGGAAACTAAAACGGGTTGGTGAAAGGGGGCATAAGCCGACCCGCCTAAACAATGCCCCAGAAGTTGTCATCCAGACCATCTTGGACTCCAGCAGTATATATGTCGACGGTAAGATCAATGGGCGGTCGGCTAAAATGTTGGTCGACACAGGTGCAACCCGTACTATTGCAAGACCCGATATAGTGAGAGGCAAGACATTACCGACTATGACACGATTACGCCCTCTGGGGAGAGTGTACCAACGCACGGAAGGAAGAAGACCAGAATACTAATTGGTGGTACGTCATTTGAGCCGAGGTACTGGTGGCAGATATCACGGAGGAAGTCATCCTAGAAATGGATGTATTAAGGGACAGGGTTTCGAGATGGATATGAGGAACGACATCCTGAGAATTGAAACCTAGAAATTCCATTCCTAGGAAAGGAAGACGTCGTGAGTAGAGTCTTACTCGCGGAAGATATCACCGTGCCTGGACTGGCGGAAACCTTGGTGAGCGGGTATTTAGACAAAAATCTTCGCAGTGACTCATCGAGCCAGCCACTGGTAGCCCAGCCAAAGGAATACTCACCGGGAAGACGTTGGTGAGGAGAGACAGGAAGTACCCGTGAGGATACTGAACACGAACATGTATCCAGTAAATCTGAAGAAAGACACTGTAATAGGAGAATGCTGCTCAGTATCGTGTGTGACAGGCGGTAGCTAAGACGAACAGAAGAGCATTCCCAAGAAGAATAAGGTGTCACACAAAATAGTTGAAATGCTGACATCCTCCTGCAACAACCTAGAACCAGAGAACATCAAGGAAGTAAGGAAATTAATCACTGAATACAGTGATGTATTTACCATGGATGATAGCCAGCTAGGAAGAACGAATGTTGTAAATCATCCAATCAATTCCCGAGACTTAGGACCTATTCGCCAAAATCCGCGAAGACTTCCCATTGCCAAGAGAGATGAGGCCGAGAGAATCATCAAGGACATGCATGATCAAGGCATAATAGAACCCTCGGACAGTCCTTGGTCTTCACCTGTAGTACTGGTCAAAGAGATGGATGGCAGCACTAGATTATGTGTTGACTACCTTCACCTCAATGAATTCTCGAAAAAGGATTTCTATTTCATTCCAAGAATTGACGACACCTTAGATACACTCCTAGGCTCGAAATGGCTCTCCACCCTAGATCTGAAAAGATGGTACTGGCAGGTTGAATTGGACAACTAAGACTAAGAAAAAACTGCTTTCACTATTAGGAACAGATTGTGGCAGTAGAATGTGATGTCATTCTGCCTTTGCAACGCATCTGCAACTTATGAGCATCTGATGGAGACCATTCTGCGAAGGTTGTCTTGATAGACGTGTCCTGTATACTTGGACGATGTTATTGTTTTTGGCCGTACATTCCACGAACATCTGGGAAACTTAAGAGATGTACTTGAGAGGCTGCGCACTGCAAATCTGAAGCTAAGTCCGAAAAAGTGTCACCTGTTCAAGAAGGAAGTGAAGTACTTGGGACATGTAGTATCTGAAACTGGAGTAAGTGCTGATCCAGATAAGATCCGAGTCGTACGCGAATGGCCAACACCGCAAAACAAACACCAAATCAGGAGCTTTCTTGGGCTGTGCACATACTATAGGAAATTCGTGCTAGGATTTGCCAATATTGCGAAGCCTTTAACAAAACTGACTGAAGAGGGAAAGGACTTCGTATGGGATGTAGAGTGTGAAGAAGCCTTTACTCGATTGAAAGGTGCTCTTACGTCGGCCCCAATCCTGAGTTACCCCCAGATGAAAGGAAGGTTCATATTGGACATGGATGCGAGTAACATGGCAATAGGTGGTATATATATATGTTATAAGGTACTTCAGCAAAGTCTTGTCGAAACCGGAACGTAACTACTGCGTAACGAGAAGAGAGCTGCTTGCTGCAGTCAAGTCCATGGAGCACTTCTATAAATATCTCTACGGAAGAGAATTAAGGTATCATTTATTCTGTGATCCCCGCTTTTAATCTATAGTTTGGAATTTACATAAAATAAGAAAATCATAATTATTTAATAATTATAGACACAGTGATACCTAAAATACGTTTTTATTAATTTATCATTCCATATAATATATCTTGAAAAATTGAGCGTTAACGAATTAGTATTCTATGCCGGTGACATTACATGTCTATGAATATTATAATTCAAGGGTCATCAAAAACAATGTCAGCTCATTTATTTACTTATTGGAAAAGTAGAAAAAATTAGATCAGAGGACCAGCTTTTAAATGGGTTAGTTCATATTTCATGAGCAGAACACAAATGGTTGAGATACAGTCGAATGGAAAAATATTTACATCAAGTCAGCAAACCAATATACTTGGAGTGGACTATTGTGGAAGTATTGCAGGGTCAGTTTTTTTTCATCCTCTATATCAACGATTTTGCAGAAAGAAAGGAAGCTGAACAACAAAGGAACAGTAGAATATTATGCTGCTGATACCAATATCTTGTCCATTGCAGACCATGGCCAGATTTAAATAAGACAGCTTTTGAGGTGCTGGTGCTTGCCAATTCCTGGTTAGGATGTAATAATTTAGTATTGAATAAGGAGAAAACAAATGTATTGATATTTCACCACATCAGATCTGGCATGGAAAACCCCAGAAACATCAAACTGAATGATCAAACATATACGGTAGAGAACAATGTCAAAAGTCTCAGAGTCTACATTGACGTTGAATTGCATTAGAAATACCAAATTGAATATAACTCAAAAAAAGTTTCATCTGCAGTTTATGGGTTAAAGGTTGTCTCTAGACATTTGAAATACAGCACTTTGAAAATAGTCTATTATGCCACAATAGAATTCCGTTTGAGATTTGGAATAATATTCTTCGGATCGGGAAATATCACTTCCCTCTTCACCTCACAGAAGAAGGCAATAAGAATAATCTTCAGAGTTGGCAGAATAACATCATGTCGTTTTATTTTCAAAGCAAATAAAATATTAACACTCTATGCGATATATATTCAGAAATGTCTTATATTTTTACATAAAAACAAAGAACTGTTCAGAGAGCATATTAATGAAAAGTCGAAGTATAGCATAAAAATCTTGATTAAAAATATCCAAAGTGTCGTTTATCCAGAACTAAAAACCAAGTGGAGTACAGATGTGTAAGATTTTTCAATGCTTTACCAGTTTCAATGCAGAGGGAGGAGATTTAAAAAAAATTCAAAATGCTGATTCATGAATACCTGACACAAATGGAACCATACAGGCTTAAGGATTATTTTAATTTTTCAAGTGTATGAAATATGAAATTTATGTAATGTGTATATTGACACCATTTCACTTCTTTTTCTGTAAGAGATTCATTTGAAATAAACATCGTTTATTATAATTATTATTTGAGAGAATTTCTATAGATTTCGTTCGTGTTTCTGAAATAGCTAATGATAATAAACACACCAATTTCAGAATGATATTTTATTTACAGGAATACATTAATTAAATAAACATATGATTTTCAAAGGTAGAATATTGATGTCATATCCTCTGATGATGATAGGCTTTTTAGCAGACAATGTTGAGATTCATATCAAGCAGAAGTAACAAAGGGCCAATCCATATTACCACATTAGTTCTGTGAAAATGAAATTCAAAGTGAATTACTATATCAGGACATACATGGACTTTTAGCAAATTTAACTTGGAATAGTAAATAGAAAACTTGAAGAAATATGCATATGAAACACCCAGTATACAATTGATTAACAGTAAAAAAGTCCAAAAGAATATCGTTGTTACTCCATCTTTTCGAGTTCAGTAATTACCGAGAAGAAAGTGTCAATATTATTCTATGGAGCTCCTATGTAACACCCCGTATATGAATCGAAAATAATTTTCCATAAAAACCCGAAGGAAAACGAAAAAAACTTGAGAGCGTGCAAAACATATCGAAAGAACTTTTATATTGCACACCCTGTATATCAAACGATCGAAATGAAACAAAATTAGTGACAACTGAAATAAACTCAATGAATTATTATCTGCAAATACAAGGACTATAAAGATTCAAGACTATTTTTTCCATTCAAGTGGGAATACTTAAGTGTAGATACGTGAGATCATATTTCAAAATGTTTTTTCTTTCTTTTCTATGCAATGTCAAATTCCAACCTGGGATTTTTTGCGATATACCAAATTAGAATCGATTACTTTCTTCTTGAATTCTGAAAGAGAAAATATGTTAAGAAGGGGGAAAATGCAACAAAGGATGTTAATTCAACTGTTTCAGAAAATGTAATTGTAACTCGATTAAAAAAAAGGGGTAGGAAATTAATACATGTTACGATATTTATGTTATTTAAAAAATTATCAAAATATCCAGATTAACTAATCAGTCTGGTATAAAATGATATATTTTTGAGAGAGCCTGGGAAAATAATTAAGAAGGAATTTTGGAAAAATACTGTCATTTAAAATTAGAGAAAATAGGGTTGAATATAAGAATAGTAATGGAAAATGAAAGGTTTAGCTCGATTCAATATAACAGAGGATTCCTTGCCAGAATACAGTTATGAAAAAAATGTACTTGTTGAAATAACATTGATTCAAAGGTAAGTAAAATCGAAAATTTATCAATTCATGTAATGCAGAGTGGGAAATGGTATATTCAAGGTTTCAATTTAAAAACAAATTGTAATAATAAATCCTTCGATATATTCCTTGCCCAAGCTTTCAAGTGATCTGAAGGCCTTAATATAACCATGTAACAATGTTTTTAATTTGTTTGTTATATTCCTTGTGGCATAATATATAAACAAAAATATTTAAATGTGGTTATTAGATAAACTATAGCTAATACAATTCGATCACTCAACTTTTGACATGCCAATTCACAGCTGTTTCTTTTCCTTTCAAATGTAAAAATTCGTCAAGCCAAATTCCAACCTCAAATTCAAATCGATTCCATAAATTATAGATATTCCTTTCAGATTAAGATATTGAGCTAGATATCCTTTCATATTAAGTGAAGCTTACAAAGTGCTGGTCCATAATAACTTATTGGTTCTGTGAAATAGAAAATTCAGAGTTAACGAATGAATGTTTAATATCTTAGCTATCTAAAATATCACATTCGAATTGAAATGAATATATAAAATTATTTCTAAGGGACTTACTTGATTAATTTAAATATCAGCATCTATCTCTTCTATTGACTTTCAAGATTCTCAGGCTCTTCGAAAATTTCTATTCAATATTCTAGGTGTTAGGAATGGAATGTTAAAAATATTCTTTAGGAAATATAGAACCTTCCTCAACGCTTACTAAGGTTGTTTTGACGTTTATACACTCCATCCAAATTAAATTGAAATTGGACCATTTCATTAATTCATTCATCAAATGTCATTTAAATAAATAAAACATCCATTGTTTACATTTTGATGTTTTCATTCTTAAGAGATAATTGAAATGAAACGATACGCTAGATTGATTTATCTTTGATTTATAATCAAGCGAAGCGCGCAGAAACACGAAACACGTCAAAATACCCGTTGAAAGCGAAAAAACATGAAATTACTGGAAAAAACGCCAAGAAACGCGAAAAACACGGAAGAATCCGAAGAAACACGAAAGAAACCAAAGTTACACGAAAGAAACTGAAATTATACGAAACAACGCGAGAGAACACGAAAGAACCCCAAGTAACACAAATAATCCAAAGGAACCTGAAAAAATCCCGAGAGAATACAAATAACTTGAAAGCGCAAAAAAAAACTCGAAGTCACGCGAATCAACCCGGAGAAATACAAAAAAACCGAAAGCGCGCAAAAAATCAAAAGTACTCGTAAACTGCACACCCCGTATATCTACCGAATGTAAACTCATTGTAAATTGCACACCCGGTATGACATTTTATCGAAATCAGCAAAATAACTTGTAAATTGCACACCCCGTATATATTTTATCGAAATTAGATCCGATACGCGAAAAAACATGTACAATTGTATATAGGAAACAGAGCTGTGCTAAGCACCGAAATAAAGTGCTTCGAGCACTAAGCCCTAAGCACTCGAAAAAAAAGGCTTCGAGTCTCGAGTTCTAAGCACCACTTTCGACAGAAGGCTCCGGATTACCGAGCACTTTTGCAAAAGTAATTGAATATTTCGAGCACTAAGCACTAAGCACTTTAGTGGGAACTATTTTATGTAATGTTGTTTGATTGAAATGAGAACTCTTTAGCTTCATCGGCATATCTAAAATTATGATTTCGAGACTGGGAAAAACTCAAAAGCCATTTTATTTGTTTTGTGAAACGCATGCATTCAATTTACATTCTGGTACTAGTTAATCTTATTTGTCGATCTGAATCTGAATGGCTGTTCCTAATCAATGCATAAATTTGAATTAATAATCGAGGACCAATTATTTTATAAGCGAGAACACATTACTGAAAAAATGTGGAAAGCACTGACGTGAGATCAGGAGCTTTTACACGCTTGTTTTAAAGTCTTTTCTCAGACTTAAAAAGAGTGCGATTCAAAATCAGCCAGCACAATGAGTGTGAAAGAATATAAAAACATATATCTTAAATGGAAGTTGAGTGAACTTACAGTTCAGCAAATTCTTCGATCTGGCATTCTTTCCACATTTCTATACCATAAATAAGTTGTTGTAGTTGAGTGTCATCAATTATAACCGAATTTCAGATTCATAATTGCTGAGCTATCGGACAGGTCTGGCCCAATAACTAACTCGACTTATATTTGGATAATAAACTGATTCTATTAATATGGAATCTCTATCTCATCTCTTCCGGAAGATAGAGAATATTCAGCCAAACATTTTCAAATTGGACCACCGTTTCTTCATCACGAGTCAAATCCAACCGATGGCGATCATTTTCAGCTCGATATTCAGAATTTACAGACATTTGGAAAAAAAATAGTCGTCTTGTCGCAAAATTCATAATGACATTTCCATTCAAAATATGACAACTGCACACACCAGTATTTTAGACATGTTTGTCATAAAAATGAACCCACATAATTAGTTTTATTTTCGGCTCAATATTCACTCATTATGTTAACATGTCATAAAATTAAAACCACCCTCAAAGAGGTTTATAGTTGATGTGATGTGAATTCATAGATAGAAATATAATCTGTGACTTCATTTTCAGAAAAACTCGTATATCTTCTGAAAATTGTACGCTATGATGATGAAATTTTAAAATATTTTAGGTACCTATACCCTGCATAAATTGTTGTGATCTGACGAATAACTTATGAGATATCGTGT
Organism: Micraspis discolor; assembly: GCA_030674115.1. Lineage (NCBI taxonomy): Eukaryota > Metazoa > Arthropoda > Insecta > Coleoptera > Coccinellidae > Micraspis > Micraspis discolor. The sequence continues at coordinate 26,884 of JARTUT010000094.1, read as the reverse complement.
ATTGAAAAAAAACATTTTGGGAATTTTTAAAAAATTTTCTCTCGTGACGATTTTCTGGAAATTTGGCACACTCCTTCCTTTTAACGCTATATAGACATTCTCTAAGTTACGAATTGATAGGATGAATATTCAAGAAATTAATGTTATTAACTTCCAAACTATTCGATGGATTTGGCCCAATAACGAACTTGACCGAGATATTTGGACACTCGACCTATTCTGAAAAAATGAAAACTCTAGTTCCCTTCCTTCGGAAGATAGAGAGTATACGGCCGGAGGGCCGGCGGGCCGGACATACTCAAGTTTGACCTCGAATTCTTCATCAGGAAGTCAAATCCAATCGATTGAGGCCATTTTCGGCTCGATATTCGAAAATTACAGACCTTTGGGCAAAACTATAGCACGCTGTTCCACTTGAGTACTCTGCCGGCCGGCCAGCTGTTTACTCTCTATCTTCCGAAGGAGATGACCTTGAGTTTTTATATTTACACAATATGTTGATTGTCAAAATATCTCAAATATCTCGATCAAGTTCGTAATTGGGCCAAATCCGTCGGATAGTTCAGCAATTATGAGCATCTGGAATTTGGTTTCAAATAATTTATCCAGAAATCGTTATGAAATCAAATGTAGCTGATAATCAGATTGTTTCTAGAAATTTTCCTATTTTGGATCCCTTTTTTGTGATGAGACACGAAGGCTTATAGTAACAAGGAATGAGAATTCAAAATTTCCAATCTATTCGCTTTCGGTTCCATAAAATTATAATATATTTTCAGGATTGATGAAATTTAATTATATTCAGGAAATCAACAACGTCCATAGAAACATCATAGATATCAGACGAATATCTTATAAAGAATCGGTTCTAATAAAAGAAGATTTTTTTGGGAATTTTTAATAAATTTTCTAGAGTGGCGATTATCTCGAAATTTGTAAAACCATTTAATTCCATCATTAAAACACCTTCTAAATTATAAATTGATCAGATGAATATTCTAGGCGAAAATCAAATTTGGAATGCCAATAACTAACGATGGATTTGGCCCAATAACGAACTTGACCTAGATATTTGAACGATCAACCTATTCTGAAAAATGAAAACTCTAGGTCATCTCCTTCGGAAGATAGAGAGTATATGATCGGAGGGCCGGCCAGCCTGACCTACTTAAATTTGAGCAAGGTTTCTCCATCAAGAAGTCGAACCCAATGGATTGAAACCATTTTCGGCTCGATATTCGGAAATTACAGACATTTGGACAGAACGATAGCCCGCCTGTTCCACTAGTAACAAGCGCGCAAAAACAAAAAATTTTCTGGCCTTCATAACCATAAAGTCAAATCAATGGTGACTGAAGAAATACTGAATATTAATTCAAAACGATCATATTATCTTTGCGCACATAAAAAAATTAAATACTGTACCTGCTTATATTGACTCTACTTCAAGAATTCAGAAAGGCCTAGTGCTTAGCGGATTACAAAGCACTAAGATTTTCGCGAGAGTGCTCCGAAAAACAAGCACTAAGCACTAGCCTTCGAAAAATGCTCGCGAGCACAGTGCTCGGAAGCACTAAAGTGCTTAGAGTGCTTTCACGAGCACTAAGCACAATGCTTTGGCACAGCTCTGATAGGAAACCCACTATATAATCGATTCGCAGTGGGTGCTTTTTCCATAAAAAATGCAGAAGGAAAAACTCTCGAAGAAAGACTCTGGTGAAAGTCAGTGCTTCCAATATGCACAGCCCGTATATGAATCGAAAATAATTTTTCCATAAAAAATAAACCCAGAGAATATCGTTTCAACTCCATCAATTTCACAAAGGTAAAATAAAAATTATTCGAAAAAGGTCTGAACGTGTATTCATGAACAGAGTGCTTAGCCAATTTTCCCTGAACAAACTAAGTGTGTCGGATTTTAACATAGAGTATCATAAGTTGGGTCGGAGTTCGGAGAGGGCAATGAATTCACGCGAAAATAAACTGAAAAATGACGATTTTGAAACGCTTATTTGAGGTGTTTTTCTTTCGATTCGTGAACCGCAGGTGCTGTCTAGAGATTCGGAATCTCCTGTAGATTCTTATTCGAGTGCTTGGAAGGCGCTAACAATCTTCCACCACCCATATCGAGCGACAAATTGATGCCGGATTTTCAAATTTGCAGCTCGCGTTCGGCTATCATCGGAATAGTATGAGAAATTGTGACATTGATCTCGAATTTTTGACAAAATTGCCGAATTTGGAATGAATATCCCCGGCCTTGACTCGCTACTTGGATGTGAAAATTGGTACCCAGAGATGGGAAATTTCACGTAGATTCGTTTTCTACCGATCGCGGGGCGATTTATATCGTTTTCGACCGGCACGGAGGGAAAACGTAGGTGTGGTTTTTGACGTTTCAGGAAGTCGCGAATCTAAAATTGCCGTTTTATATGGATAATTTTCGTATAGATTTCGAGGGGCTCCGCGGCTGAGCTCGTAGCCACGCATGGGGACGTTCCTCGTCCAGAAAAAGCGACCCCTTCCTCCCCGCGAGACGCTTCGACTTCATAGGAGTACTTTCGCCCGTTTTTCGCCTTTGGGCGATTTCGCGAAAATGGCCAATTTCGCGATTTTCGTTTGAAAATTTCGGGCAGTTTAAGAGCACCCGGGGTTTCGGGGTCGCTTCTCCTAGAAGAGGATAAGCCTTTTCGATCTGTTTTAAGATTGCCCCGGGTTCGGCCCTGCGTTCTCACGCTCGGCTACGCCTCGCGGACCATTTTGATTTTTTCGCTGGTTCCCGATCTTATTGATATTATTATATGGATAAGCGGGTAGATCAATAGGCCCGTAGATCCATAGGCCAGCAGTTCAATAGGCCAGTAGTTCAATTGGCCCATGGATCAATATAGAGCATAGATCAATATAGACCATAGATCAATAGGGCCCATACATCAATGAAGCGCGCAGAAACACGAAACACGTCAAAACACCCGTTGAAAGCGAAAAATTTTGAAAGAACTGGAAAAAAACACGAAGAAACGCGAAAAAACACGAAAGAATCCGAAGAAACACGAAAGAAACCGAAGTTACACGAAAGAAACCAAAATTACACGAAACAACGCGAGAAAACACGAAAGAACCCCAAGTAACACAAAAAATCCAAAGGAACCTGAAAAAATTCCGAGAGAATACATATAACTTGAAAGCGCGCAAAAAAACTCGAAGTCACGCGAAACACCCCGGAGAAATACAAAAAAATCGAAAGCGCGCAAAAAAACAAAAGTACTTGTAAATTGCACACCCTGTATATCACATGATCGCAAATTCATTGTAATTCTCACACCCTGTATGACATTTTATCGAAATTAGATTCCATACGCGAAAAAACATGAAGAAAAATGCATTTGGGACACCCACTCTATAATTGATTCGCAGTGAGTGCTTTTTCCATAAGAAATTCAGACGGAAAATCTCTCGAAGAAAGACTCTGGTGAAAGTCGGTGCTTCCGATGTTCACAGCCTGTAAATCGATAGATCGCAATCGGTGCATTCCACAAAGATAGTATAAACATTATTCGATAAAGCTCCTATGTAACACCCTTTATATGAATCGAAAATAATTTTTCCATAAAAAACAAACCCAAAGAATATCGATTCAACACCATCAATTTTACAAAGGTAAAATAGAAATTATTCGAAAAAGGTCTGAACGTGTATTCATGAACAGAGTGCATAGCCGTTTTTCCCTGAATAATCTAAGTGTGTCGGATTTTAACATAGAGTATTATTATTATTACTAGTTATTATCACATCATCGAATTAATTTAGATTTCAGGTATATATTGATTTGATATAGTGGGAATGAAATAAGATTTCCTGCAAAGATGAAGAAGCTTTTTATTTATGGGTAATACAACAAATTTAAATGTTACGAGATTCACTTTGAAATACATAAATCCAATGAACTGATTTCATTAGGCTGAATACAATGCACAATTATTCATTGATTCTTTATCAAATAGAGCACAATTATGTATAGACTAATCTCTAATCTAATATATTAAAACGATAAGATCGGGGACCAGAGAAAATTTTGACAGGTGGTCCCGGAAAGCGAAGCTTTCCTTGCAGCCCGCAGGGCCGCTCGAGAGGGAATCTTAAAAAAAAATCCGAAAAAGCGAATCCTCTAGGAGAAGCGACCGAAACCCCCCGGCGCTCTTAAAATGCCCGAAAAACGGCAATTTTTAGTTTCGCCAGCCCCGCGAAACGTCAAAATCACCCATGATGCTTTCGCTCAATGCGGGCTCTACAAGCCTCTAAACGCATTTCCGGCGGTAGAAAATGAAACTTGAGGAAATTCCCCATCTCTGGGTACCAATTTTCATATCCAAGTAGCGAGATAAGGTCGCGAATTCTTCATTCGAAATTCGGCAATTTTCACAATATTGCGATCAGAAATGTCATAGTTTCTGTTTCCATTCCGATGATAGCCGAACGCGAGCTCCAAATTTCAAAATCCGGCATCGATTTTTCGCTCGATATGGGCGCTGAAAGATTTTTAGGCCTTCCAAGCACTCGAATAAGAATCTACAGGAGATTCCGAATCTCTAGATACCACTTGCGATTCAAGAATCGAACAGAAAAACACCTAAAATATGCGTTTGAAAATCGTCATTTTTGGCTCGATTTTCGCGCCATTCCATTTTCGTCCTTGAAGAATGAACCGATCGCGATGGATTGCGCGTATGAATCGTGCATTAATTGCTGTACAGGGTTGTGCATTAAAAAATCGCTATCTAGGCTGTGCTTATGGAAAGCACTGATTTTCACCAGATTCTTTCTTCGAGAGATTTTCCGTCTGAATTTTTATGGAAAAAGCACCCACTGCGAACCAATTAGTGAGTGGGATCTAATTTCGATAAAATGTCATACAGGGTAAACGATTTACAATGAATTTGCGATCATGTGATATACGAGGTGTGCAATTTACAAGTTAATTTGATTTTTTGCGCAAATTCGAGTTTTTCGTGTTTCTTCGGTGTGTTTCAGTTCTGAATTCGATAAAATATATTCGATTCATATACAGGGTGTCAGATCTGAGTAGCGCTGACATTCACCAGAGTTTTTCTCTAGCTTTCGTGCTTTTCCGCGTAAGGGAGCTGAATTCAATGAAATCTCATACAGGGTGTGCCATTAACAATGATTTCGCGATCGATTGATATACAGGGTGTGCAATTTAAAAGTTCTTTCATTATTTTTTGCACGCTTTCGGTTTTTTGTGCTCCCTCGGGGTTTCAAGCTTTCCTTCGAGTTTTTTTGCGCGCTTTCGTTGATTTTGTGCTCCTTCGGGGTTTTTTCGGTTCCTTTGGATTTTTTTCGTTCTTTCGTGTTACTTTGGGTTCTTTCATGTTTTTCCGTGTTTTTGGTCGGGTTCTTTCTTCGTGGAATGCACCGAACTTGAAACGATAGAGTTAAAACGATATTCTTTCGGTTTGTTTTTATGATGAAAGCACCCACTGCAAATCAATTATATACAGGGTGTCCCATATGCATTTTTCATCATGTTTTCTCACGTGTGAGGCTAATTTCGGTAAAATGTCATACAGGGTGTGCGATTTACAATGAATTTGCGATCGGGTGATATACGGGGTGAGCACTTTACAAGTTCTTCTGTTTTTTTGCGCGCTCTCAAGTTTTTTCAAGTTTTTGTGTTCCTTCGGGTTTTTTACGGAAAAATTATTTTCGATTCATATACGGGGTGTTACATAGGAGCTCCATAGAATAATTTTGATACTTCCTTCGTGGTAATTATTGAATTCGAATAGATGGAGTTACAACGATATTCTTTTTAATTTTTATGAAAAATTTTTTCGATTTATGTACGCTAATCAATTTTATACTGAGTGTCTCATATGCATTTCTCTTCAAGTTTATAGTCGGTGTCCTATGGGAGCTGATTTCGATAAATTGTCATACAGGGTGTGCAATCATGTACAATGAGAATTTACGTTCGGGTGATATACGTTTACGATCGGGTGTGCAATTTACAAGTACTTTTGTTTTTGCGCGCTTTCGGGTTTTATATGTATTCTTTCGGGATTTTCTCAGGTTCCTTTGGATTTTTTGTGTTACTTGGTGTTCTTTCGTGTTTTCTCGCGTTGTTTCGTGTAATTTCGGTTTCTTTCGTGTAACTTCGGTTTCTTTCGTGTTTCTTCGGATTCTTCCGTGTTTTTCGTTTCTTCGTGTTTTTCCAGTACTTTCATGTTTTTTCGCTTTCAACGGGTTTTTTGACGTGTTTCGTGTTTCTGCGCGCTTCATTGATGTATGGGCCCTATTGATCTATGGTCTATATTGATCTATGGTCTATATTGATCCATGGGCCAATTGAACTACTGGCCTATTGAACTACTGGCCTATTGATCTACTGGCCTATTGATCTACTACTGGCCTATGGATCTATCTACGGGCCTATTGATCTACCCGCTTACTAGTCTATAATATTAAAGCAATAAGGGTGGGCGTGGTTAAAATTGGAATTTTCGGGTCCGTCAGGGACCCGCGAGGCGTAGCCGAGCGTGCGGCCCGCAGGGCCGCTCCAGAGGCAATCTTAAAACAAATCGAAAGGGCGTATCCTCTTCTAGGAGAAGCGACCGAAAAAAACCCCCGGCGCTCTTAAAATACCCGAAATTTTCAAACGAAAAAGTCGAAAAACGTCGTTTTTGGCGAAATCGCCGAAAGCGTCCCCGCGTTCGAACGTTCCCGTCCGAAGATATACCGTTTTGCGGGGCGGGGAGGTCGATATTTCGAGAGGAAGAACGGCCGGGGTTCCCGCTACGAGCTGGACCCGGAGCTACCCCGGATGGGGTACGAAAATTTGGTAAGAAAATGGGCAATTTTCGGATTCTCCAACTCCGCGAAACGTCAAAAACCCTATGATGCTTTCGCTCGCTGCGGGCTCTACACGTCCCTAAACGCCCTGTCAAGGATAGAAAACGAAACTTGAGGAAATTCCCCATCTCTGGGTACCAATTTTCATATCCAAGTAGCGAGATAAGGCCGTGAATTCTTCATTCGAAAATTCGGTAATTTTCACAATATTGCGAGGAGAAATGTCAGTTTCTGTTTCCATTCCGAGGATAGCCGAACGCGAGCTCCAATTTTCAAAATCCGGCATCGATTTTTCGCTCGATATGGGCGGTGAAAGATTTTTTAGGCCTTCGAGTGGTCGAATAAGAATCTACAGGAGATTCCGAATCTCCTGATACCACTTACAGATCGCGAATCGAACAAAAATACCTAAATTATGCGTTTGAAAATCGGCATTTTTGGCTCGATTTACGCGCCATTCCATTTTCGTCCTTGAAGAATGAACGAACCGATCGCGATGAATTGCTGTACAGGGGTTACAGGGCTGTGCAGGGTTGTGCAAAAAAATCGCTATCTAGGCTGTGCCCATGGGAAGCAATGATTTTCACCAGATTCTTTCTTCGAGAGATTTTCCGTCTGAATTTTTATGGAAAAAGCACCCACTGCGAACCAATTAGAGAGTGGGATCTAATTTCGATAAAATGTCATACAGGGTGTGCGATTTACAATGAATTTACGATCATGTGATATACGAGGTGTGCAATTTTCAAGTTATTTTGATTTTTTTGCGCAAATTCGAGTTTTTTTGTTTCTTCGGTGTGTTTTGGTTCTTAATTCGATAAAATATATTCGATTCATATACAGGGTGTCAGATCTGAGTAGCGCTGACATTCACCAGAGTTTTTCTCTAGCTTTCGTGCTTTTCCGCGTAAGCGAGCTGAATGCAATGAAATCTCATACAGGGTGTGCCATTAACAATGATTTCGCGATCGATTGATATACAGGGTGTGCAATTTACAAGTTCTTTCATTATTTTTGCACGCTTTCGGTTTTTGTGCTCCCTCGGGGTTTCAAGCTTTCCTTCGAGTTTTTTGCGCGCTTTCGGTGATTTTGTGCTCCTTCGGGGTTTTTCGGTTCCTTTGGATTTTTTTCGTTCTTTCGTGTTACTTTGGGTTCTTTCATGTTTTTCGCGTTTTTCCGTGTTTGGTCGGGTTCTTTCTTCGTGGAATGCACCGAACTTGAAACGATAGAGTTAAAACGATATTCTTTCGGTTTGTTTTTATGATGAAAGCACCCACTGCAAATCAATTATATACAGGGTGTCCCATATGCATTTTTCATCATGTTTTTCCACGTGTGAGGCTAATTTCGGTAAAATGTCATACAGGGTGTGCGATTTACAATGAATTTGCGATCGGGTGATATACGGGGTGTGCACTTTACAGGTTCTACTGTTTTTTGCGCGCTCTCAAGTTTTTGTGTTCCTTCGGGTTTTTTTTTTGGAAAAATTATTTTCGATTCATATACAGGGTGTTACATAGGAGCTCCATAGAATAATTTTCATACTTCCTTCGTGGTAATTATTGAATTCGAATAGATGGAGTTACAACGATATTCTTTGGTTAATTTTTGAAAAAATTATTTTCGATTATATGGCTGTGCACATCGAGCATGATTTCTTTCTTTCTTCGAGAGTTTTTTTCTGCATTTTTCATGGAAAAAGCACCCACTACTAATCGATTATATACTGAGTGTCATGATCATATGCAAAATTTACTCTTCAATTTTGCGATCGCGATGGGAGCTGATTTCGATAAAATGTCATACAGGGTGTGCAATTTACAATGAGATTACGATCGGGTGATATACGGGTGTGTGCAATTTACAAGTACTTTTGTTTTTTTGTGCAATATACGCTTTTGTTTCGGTTTTTTTTTATTTCTCGGGGTGTTTCGCGTGACTTCGAGTTTTTTTGCGCGCTTTCAAGTTATATGTATTCTTTCGGGTTTTTTCAGGTTCCTTTGGATTTTTTGTGTTACTTGGGGTTCTTTCGTGTTTTCTCGCGTTGTTTCGTGTAATTTCGGTTTTTTCGTGTAACTTCGGTTTCTTTCGTGTTTCTTCGGATTCTTCCGTGTTTTTCGCGTTTCTTCGTGTTTTTCCAGTACTTTCATGTTTTTTCGCTTTCAACGGGTTTTTTGACGTGTTTCGTGTTTCTGCGCGATTCATTGATGTATGGGCCCTATTGATCTATGGTCTATATTGATCTATGGTCTATATTGATCTATGGTCTATATTGATCTATGGTCTATATTGATCTATGGTCCAATGAACTACTGGTCTAATGGAACTATGAACTTGAACTACTGGCCTATTGAACTACTGGCCTATTTGGATCTACGGGCCTATGGATCTACGGGCGCTTACTACCCTCTACATTTGATCTACGGGCTTACTAGTCTATAATATTAAAGCAATAAGGGTGGGCGTGGTTAAAATTGGAATTTTCAGGTCCCGTCAGGGACCCGCGAGGCGTAGCCGAGCCCGCGAGCCCGCAGGGCCGCTCGAGAGGGAATCTTAAAACGGATCGAAAGGGCGTATCCTCTTCTAGGAGAAGCGACCCCGAAAAAACCCCAGGCGCTCTTAAAATACCCGAAATTTTCAAACGAAAATGTCGAAAAACGTCGTTTTTGGCGAAATCGCCGAAAGCGTCCCCGCGTTCGAACGTTCCCGTCCGAAGATATACCGTTTTGCGGGGCGGGGAGGTCGATATTTCGAGAGGAAGAACGGCCGGGGTTCCCGCCACGAGCTGGACCCCGGAGCTACCCCGGATGGGTACGAAAATTTGGTAAGAAAATGGGCAATTTTCGGATTCTCCAACTCCGCGAAACGTCAAAAACCACTATGATGCTTTCGCTCGCTGCGGGCTCTACACGTCCCTAAACGCCCTGTCAAGGGTAGAAAACGAAACTTGAGGAAATTCCCCATCTCTGGGTACCAATTTTCATATCCAAGTAGCGAGATAAGACCGTGAATTCTTCATTCGAAAATCGGTAATTTTCACAACATTGCGAGGTTAAATGTCAGTTTCTGTTTCCATTCCGAGGATAGCCGAACGCGAGCTCCAATTTTCAAAATCCGGCATCGATTTTTCGCTCGATATGGGCGCTGAAAGATTATTTAGGCCTTTCGAGTGGTCGAATAAGAATCTACAGGAGATTCCGAATCTCCTGATACCACTTACAGATCGCGAATCGAACAAAAATACCTAAATTATGCGTTTGAAAATCGGCATTTTGGCTCGATTTACGCGCCATTCCATTTTCGTCCTTGAAGAATGAACCGATCGCGATGAATTGCTGTACAGGGTGTGCATTATTGCTGTACAGGGGTTGTGCATTAAAATCGCTATCTAGGCTGTGCCCATGGGAAGCACTGATTTTCACCAGATTCTTTCTTCGAGAGATTTTCCGTCTGAATTTTTATGGAAAAAGCACCCACTGCGAACAATTAGTGAGTGGGATCTAATTTCGATAAAATGTCATACAGGGTGTGCGATTTACAATGAATTTACGATCATGTGATATACGAGGTGTGCAATTGACAAGTTATTTTGATTTTTTTGCGCGCAAATTCGAGTTTTTTTTGTGTTTCTTCGGTGTGTTTCAGTTCTGAATTCGATAAAATATATTCGATTCATATACAGGGTGTCAGATCTGAGTAGCGCTGACATTCACCAGAGTTTTTCTCTAGCTTTCGTGCTTTTCCGCGTAAGCGAGCTGAATTCAATGAAATCTCATACAGGGTGTGCCATTAACAATGATTTCGCGATCGATTGATATACAGGGTGTGCAATTTAAAAGTTCTTTCATTATTTTTGCACGCTTTCGGTTTTTGTGCTCCCTCGGGGTTTCAAGCTTTCCTTCGAGTTTTTTTGCGCGCTTTCGGTGATTTTGTGCTCCTTCGGGGTTTTTTCGGTTCCTTTGGATTTTTTCGTTCTTTCGTGTTACTTTGGGTTCTTTCACGTTTTTCCGTGTTTGGTCGGGTTCTTTCTTCGTGGAATGCACCGAACTTGAAACGATAGAGTTAAAACGATATTCTTTCGGTTTGTTTTTTATGATGAAAGCACCCACTGCAAATCAATTATATACAGGGTGTCCCATATGCATTTTTCATCATGTTTTTCACGTGTGGAGGCTAATTTCGGTAAAATGTCATACAGGGTGTGCGATTTACAATGAATTTGCGATCGGGTGATATACGGGGTGTGCACTTTACAGGTTCTACTGTTTTTTGCGCGCTCTCAAGTTTTTGTGTGTTCCTTCGGGTTTTTTTTTTTGGAAAAATTATTTTCGATTCATATACGGGGTGTTACATAGGAGGTCCATAGAATAATTTTGATACTTCCTTCGTGGTAATTATTGAATTCGAATAGATGGAGTTACAACGATATTCTTTGGGTTAATTTTTATGAAAAAATTATTTTCGATTTATATACGGGCTGTGCACATTTGGCACACTGACTTTCACCAGGTCTTTCTTCGAGTTTTTCCATCTGCATTTTTCATGGAAAAAGCACCCACTACGAATCGATTATATAGTGGGTGTCCTATGAAAGTGATCATGATTTTTCGCGTATGGGATCTAATTTCGATAAAATGTCATACAGGGTGTGCGAATTACAATGAATTTGCGATCATGTGATATACAGGGTGTGCAATTTACAAGTTATTTTGCTGATTTCGATAAAATGTCATACAGGGTGTGCAATTTACAATGAGTTTACGATCGGGTGATATACGGGGGTGCAATTTACAAGTACATACTTTTGTTTTTTTGCGCGCTTTCGGTTTTTTTTGTATTTCTCCGGGGTGTTTCGCGTGACTTCGAGTTTTTTTGCGCGCTTTCAAGTTATATGTATTCTTTCGGGTTTTTTTCAGGTTCCTTTGGATTTTTTGTGTTACTTGGGGTTCTTTCGTGTTTTCTCGCGTTGTTTCGTGTAATTTCGGTTTCTTTCGTGTAACTTCGGTTTCTTTCGTGTTTCTTCGGATTCTTCCGTGTTTTTTCGCGTTTCTTCGTGTTTTTTCCAGTACTTTCATGTTTTTTTGCTTTCAACGGGTATTTTGACGTGTTTCGTGTTTCTGCGCGATTCATTGATGTATGGGCCCTATTGATCTATGGTCTATATTGATCTATGGTCTATATTGATCCATGGGCCAATTGAACTACTGGCCAATGAACTACTGGCCAATTGAACTACTGGCCTATTGAACTACTGGCCTATGGATCTACGGGCCTATGGATCTACGGGCCTATTGATCTACCCGCTTACTAGTCTATAATATTAAAGCAATAAGGGTGGGCGTGGTTAAAATTGGAATTTTCGGGTCCCGTCAGGGACCCGAAGGCGAAGCCGAGCCCGCAGCCCGCAGGGCCGCTCGAGAGGGAATCTTAAAACAAATCGAAAGGGCGTATCCTCCTCTCTAGGAGAAGCGACCGAGAAAAACCCTCCGGGCGCTCTTAAAATACCCGAAATTTTCAAACGAAAATGTCGAAAAACGTCGTTTTTGGCGAAATCGCCGAAAGCGTCCCCGCGTTCGAACGTTCCCGTCCGAAGATATACCGTTTTGCGGGGCGGGGGAGGTCGCTATTTCGAGAGGAAGAACCGCCGGGGTTCCCGCTACGAGCTGGACCCCGGAGCTACCCCGGATGGGTACGAAAATTTGGTAAGAAAATGGGCAATTTTCGGATTCTCCAACTCCGCGAAACGTCAAAAACCACTATGATGCTTTCGCTCGCTGCGGGCTCTACACGTCCCTAAACGCCCTGTCAAGGGTAGAAAACGAAACTTGAGGAAATTCCCCATCTCTGGGTACCAATTTTCATATCCAAGTAGCGAGATAAGGCCGTGAATTCTTCATTCGAAAATCGGTAATTTTCACAATATTGCGAGGAGAAATGTCAATTTCTGTTTCCATTCCGAGGATAGCCGAACGCGAGCTCCAATTTTCAAAATCCGGCATCGATTTTTCGCTCGATATGGGCGCTGAAAGATTATTTAGGCCTTTCGAGTGGTCGAATAAGAATCTACAGGAGATTCCGAATCTCCTGATACCTTTCACATTTCGCGAATCGAACAAAAATGCCTAAATTATGCGTTTGAAAATCGGCATTTTTGGCTCGATTTACGCGCCATTCCATTTTCGTCCTTGAAGAATGAACCGATCGCGATGAATTGCTGTACAGGGGTGTGCATTAATAAAATACAGGGGTTGTGCATTAAAAATGCTATCTAGGCTGTGCCCATGGGAAGCACTGATTTTCACCAGATTCTTTCTTCGAGAGATTTTCCGTCTGAATTTTTATGGAAAAAGCAATTAGTGAGTGGGATCTAATTTCGATAAAATGTCATACAGGGTGTGCGATTTACAATGAATTTGCGATCATGTGATATACGAGGTGTGCAATTGACAAGTTATTTTGATTTTTTTGCGCAAATTCGAGTTTTTGTGTTTCTTCGGTGTGTTTTGGTTCTTAATTCGATAAAATATATTCGATTCATATACAGGGTGTCAGATCTGAGTAGCGCTGACATTCACCAGAGTTTTTCTCTAGCTTTTCGTGCTTTTCCGCGTAAGTGAGCTGAATTCAATGAAATCTCATACAGGGTGTGCCATTAACAATGATTTCGCGATCGATTGATATACAGGGTGTGCAATTTAAAAGTTCTTTCATTATTTTTGCACGCTTTCGGTTTTTTGTGCTCCCTCGGGGTTTTTAGCTTTCCTTCGAGTTTTTTTGCGCGCTTTCGGTGATTTTGTGCTCCTTCGGGGTTTTTTCGGTTCCTTTGGATTTTTTCGTTCTTTCGTGTTACTTTGGGTTCTTTCACGTTTTTCCGTGTTTGGTCGGGTTCTTTCTTCGTGGAATGCACCGAACTTGAAACGATAGAGTTAAAACGATATTCTTTCGGTTTGTTTTTATGATGAAAGCACCCACTGCAAATCAATTATATACAGGGTGTCCCATATGCATTTTTCATCATGTTTTTTCACGTGTGGAGGCTAATTTCGGTAAAATGTCATACAGGGTGTGCGATTTACAATGAATTTGCGATCGGGTGATATACGGGGTGTGCACTTTACAAGTTCTTCTGTTTTTTTGCGCGCTCTCAAGTTTTTTGTGTTCCTTCGGGTTTTTTTTTGGAAAAATTATTTTCGATTCATATACGGGGTGTTACATAGGAGCTCCATAGAATAATTTTGATACTTCCTTCGTGGTAATTATTGAACTCGAATAGATGGAGTTACAACGATATTCTTTGGGTTAATTTTTATGAAAAAATTATTTTCGATTTATATACGGGCTGTGCACATTGAAAGCACTGACTTTCACCAGGGTCTTTCTTCGAGAGTTTTTCCTTCTGCATTTTTCATGGAAAAAGCACCCACTACGAATCGATTATATAGTGGGTGTCCTATGTGCAAGTGATCATGATTTTTCGCGTATGGGATCTAATTTCGATAAAATGTCATACAGGGTGTGCGAATTACAATGAATTTGCGATCATGTGATATACGGGGTGTGCAATTTACAAGTTATTTTGCTGATTTCGATAAAATGTCATACAGGGTGTGCAATTTACAATGAGTTTACGTTCGGGTGATATACGGGGTGTGCAATTTACAAGTACTTTTGTTTTTTTGCGCGCTTTCGGTTTTTTGTATTTCTCCGGGGTGTTTCGCGTGACTTCGAGTTTTTTTGTGCGCTTTCAAGTTATATGTATTCTTTCGGGTTTTTTCAGGTTCCTTTGGATTTTTGTGTTACTTGGGGTTCTTTCGTGTTTTCTCGCGTTGTTTCGTGTAATTTCGGTTTCTTTCGTGTAACTTCGGTTTCTTTCGTGTTTCTTCGGATTCTTCCGTGTTTTTCGCGTTTCTTCGTGTTTTTCCAGTACTTTCATGTTTTTTCGCTTTCAACGGTTATTTTGACGTGTTTCGTGTTTCTGCGCGATTCATTGATGTATGGGCCCTATTGATCTATGGTCTATATTGATCTATGGTCTATATTGATCCATGGGCCAATTGAACTACTGGCCAATTGAACTACTGGCCTATTGAACTACTGGCCTATTGAACTACTGGCCTATGGATCTACGGGCCTATGGATCTACGGGCCTATTGATCTACCCGCTTACTAGTCTATTATATTAAAGCAATAAGGGTGGGCGTGGCTAACTAGGGTCCCGTAAGGGACCCTCGAGGCGAAGCCGAGCCCGCGGCCCGCAGGGCCGCTCGAGCGGCAATCTCAACTGAAATCGAAAGGGCGTATCCTCTTCTAGGAGAAGCGACCCCGACAACCCCCCCAGGCACTCTTAAAGTGCCCGAAATTTTCAAACGAAAATATCGAAAAACGTCGTTTTTGGCAAAATCGCCGAAAGCGTCCCCGCGTTTGAACGTTCCCGTCCGAAGATAGACCGTTTTGCGGGGCGGGGGAGGTCGATATTTCGAGAGGAAGAACGGCCGGGGTTCCTGCTACGAGCTGGACCCCGGAGCTACCCCGGATGGGTACGAAAATTCGGTAAGAAAATGGGCAATTTTCGGATTCTCCAACTCCGCGAAACGTCAAAAACCACTATGATGCTTTCGATCAGCTCGGGCTCTACGAGCCATTAAATGACCTTTTAGCGGTAGAAAACGAAATTTGAGGAAATTCCCCATCTCTGGGTACCAATTTTCATATCCAAGTAGCGAGTTAAGGCCGTGAATTATTCATTCCAAATTCGCTAATTTCTACGAAAATCGTGATAAAATGTCAGAATTTCTCATTCGGTTCCGATGATAGCCGAACGCGATCTCCGATTTTGAAAATTCGGCATCGATTTTTCGCTCGATATCGGCGGTGCAAGATCTTTCAGGCTTTGCAAGTTGTCGAATAAGAATCTACAGGAGATTCCGAATCTCCATATACCACTCACAGATCGGAAATCGAACAAAAAATACCTAAATTATGCGTTTGAAAATAAGCATTTCAGGCTCCATTTTCGCGCCAATTCATTTCGATTCAGTTTGACGCAGATCTATCTGACCTTGAGAATTGTCATTTCGAATTTGCAAGTAAATTCGATTTAAACATTCCGTTGAGGGTAATATTTATATATTCGGTTTTCATAACGATTAATTCTCTTTATTTACAGTAAATAATCCATCTGGAAGAAAGAATATCAAGATATAATGCCCTACGATTTCAATACAATACGACATACGTTATGTAAACACGGTCTGGAAGTACAAAAATTAGCTCAGGTATTTATTCGATTATAAATCAAAGATAAATCAATCTAGCATATCGTTTCATTTCAGTTATCTCTCAAGAATGAATGAATATATATCAAAATATATCTTTCAAAGATGTAAACAATGGATGTTCTATTTATTTACATGACATTCGAGGAATGAATGAAATGGTCCAAATCTTGACACCATTCATCTCTATTCCATGAACTAAGTAAGTAGGAATGTGAGTAATCTCCTTAAGATAAAGCCCTTCTAAACATCTTTTCTCTTTTACAATCGACGAGGCTTTAAAAAATAATTTAGAATAGTCTCATTGTCATTTCAATTTGCAAGTAAATTCGATTTAAATATTCTGTTGAGGGTAATATTTATATATTCGGTTTTCATAACGATTAATTCTCTTTATTTACAGTGAATAATCCATCTGGAAGAATGAATATCAAAATATAATGCCTTCGATGTCAATACGACATATGTAAACACGATCTGGAAGTACAAAAATTAGCTCAGGTATTTATTCGATTATAAATCAAAGATAAATCAATCTAGCATATCGTTTCATTTCAGTTATCTCTCAAGAATGAATGAATATATATCAAAATACATTTTTCTGAGATGTAAACAACGGATGTTCTATTTATTTACATGACATTCGAGGAATGAATGAAATGGTCCAAATCTTGACACCATTCATCTCTATTCCATGAACTAAGTAAGTAGAAATGTGAGTAATCTCCTTAAGATAAAGCCCCTTTATTATATCATCACAATTTTATTGGTTGCATATTTTACAATGCAAATGTTAATGCTTGCCTCATATTTAAAACTTTCACTGTGTTGCTATATAACTCATGTTTTTGGATATCCCTTATATTCCAATGTAGAATTTTAATTGAAATGCATATTACCCTCTTTCTAATTTTGTTTTTTTTTTTGCTTCAGATGCAATATACTTCTTCGGTTATATCCAGTTGTCGCTCCTCATTAAGAAGATGCTTAATAATTTTTGAATTGCGGTGAGCAGAAATTTGCATTATGGTTTGCCGATTGTTTAATATGCAGTCTATAGGAGATTCAATCTATCAAGAAAGCACTTTGATTCTGAAATGCACAAATGGTAGTGAAACGTGAGCATTACAACAGATTGTGTTGATTGGTTCTCTCTTATATAAGGAGATTTGGTAGAGTTTTCAATCTTATTGTTGCACCTGTATATTTACAGGAATATACTATTTGGAAGAGATTGTCATTGCATGCATTGGTTCTGATGAAAGAATCTAAATTGAAGTCATTGTTTATTTGGTTGAGTGCATCACACTGATTTTCACATAGTTATTCATTCTAATTTGGAAAAGCCTGCCTAGCACAAGCTATTTCTTCCAAAGCAACATAAATGTTATGTTTCTGAAAAAAAGATTTTTAAATTAAGTAATTTTTTTGCAATATTCTAAAGGAATTATTGTTTGCTTCAAAGTCATGGAATTAAATATTTGTATTACCTACTTGGTGATTCCTTTGGATCCGCTAAATTTCTTACACTCGCCCATTTCCAGTTCTTTTATGAAAATCTGTTGCTTACCTCTTCAAACACTATTATTTCTTCATTACACAACCCATATTTATCTTAGTACTAATGATTTTGACTTATAAAACCCAGTGATCTCAGTTACTAATTTTGCTCTTTCTTATTTCAGCTGAACTACACTGTTGTGCTATGCGAATAGATTTTCATCGTTGCATCTCCTACGATTTGGTGGGACGTTGTATGCCATTCATTCATTCTTCTGAGGAAAATGTTGGTTATTTTGAAGGAATGAGACAGGACTCTATTACAGTATTCGGTCCTTCAAGAGGGTACTTCAAATTTATTGTAAAGGGCCTTTGCAAGTTAATGTGTATAAGCCTGTTGAAATAATTGCACTCATGTTGAGTTCATTTCTTAAGGGAAAATTTTTTGGTTCTCTTGATTTAAAAAAAGAATCACATGAATAAACTATATTATTCCATTTTCAATTTTCACAAAATGCAATTATTCAGAGTATTCAGGTGGTCATGTTTGTTCATTCAACTTTCTTGCATTCACTGGCATCTAATTTCTATCGTACTAGAACATATTGTGTTGCTCAGCCATATGAATTGTGTAGACATTAAATATATAAAAATTTTTGGGAATGAAATAGCTTCATTACAATTGTTGTTTGTTGTAAAATGTTTTATATATGCTTCAATGTATACAAACTTCATCAAATGAAATAGATCAAGAGTAGAATTACAAAGAAACCATATTCAGTATTACGATATTCACATACAAACATTAGTTGATTTTAAAAAATTTCTACCTGTTCTGTTTTCCCCACTTCGAAGCATACGTTATTTTTTAAGTATAGATTTTAATATATCATGTTTTAAATTCAATAGTATATGTTTGGAAAAAGCTCAGATTGGCCACTTTTTATAATAAAAAATTGTAATTCCCTCAACCAATTGTCGTGTATTATATTATTACGTTGATACCTATTGTCTCATGTCACAAGATGTAATTTATGTTCGTTTAAATCAAGTTAACAAGAAATTAATTTTATCAACTTCATGAAATCTTCCTGACAATGCCAATTCATATTTGTTTTGACATCACACATAGATTATAATAGAATATTTTTTTCTAATTGAAGAGTAACTGTATATTTTATATATTATATTATAATTTGCACTAAGCAATAGGTATTAAAACAATTATATTATCGAATATCCTCTTTCTTTTCATTCGAGGATAACACCATTGTTTAAACTATGAAAACATTGATAAGTGATGTCGGGTGATAAATAATATCTTTTTGGATATTCCGTTCATGGCAATAAGCACAAGGTTCTGGCAGTAACTGTTTCTGTATTGAAAACACCACTTTCTATTGATCCCTTTATAAATGCTATTGTTTATTTAAGTGTATATTAGTGGAAGAAATTTCGAAATCAATTTTACCAACTTCATGAAATCTTCCTGACAATGTCAATTCATTTTTGTTTTGATATCACACATAGATTATAATAGAATATTTTTTTCTAATTGAAGGGTAACTGTATATTTTATATATTATATTATAATTTGCACTAAGTAATAGGTATTAAAACAATTATATTATCGAATATCCTCTTTCTTTTCATTTGAGGATAACACCATTGTTTAAACAATGAAAACACTGATAAGTGATGTCAGGTGATAAATAATAGCTTTTTGGCCATTCCGTTCATGGCAATAAGCACAAGGTTCTGGCAGTAACTGTTTCTGTATTGAAAACACCACTTTCTATTGATCCCTTTATCAATGCTATTGTTTATTTAAGTGTATATTAGTGGAAGAAATTTCGAAATCAATTATACCAACTTCATGAAATCTTCCTGACAATGCCAATTCATATATGTTTTGATATCACACATAGATTATAATAGAATATTTTTTTCTAATTGAAATGTAACTGTATATTTCATATATTATATTATAATTTGCACTAAGCAATAGGTATTGAAACAATTATATTATCGAATATCCTCTTTGTTTTCATTTGAGGATAACACCATTGTTTAAACAATGAAAACACTGATAAGTGATGTCAGGTGATAAATAATAGCTTTTTGGCCATTCCGTTCATGGCAATAAGCACAAGGTTCTGGCAGTAACTGTTTCTGTATTGAAAACACCACTTTCTATTGATCCCTTTATCAATGCTATTGTTTATTTAAGTGTATATTAGTGGAAGAAATTTCGAAATCAATTTTACCAACTTCATGAAATCTTCCTGACAATGTCAATTCATATTTGTTTTGATATCACACATAGATTATAATAGAATATTTTTTTCTAATTGAAGGGTAACTGTATATTTCATATATTATATTATAATTTGCACTAAGCAATAGGTATTGAAACAATTATATTATCGAATATCCTCTTTGTTTTCATTTGAGGATAACACCATTGTTTAAACAATGAAAACACTGATAAGTGATGTCAGGTGATAAATAATAGCCTTTTGGCCATTCCGTTCATGGCAATAAGCACAAGGTTCTGGCAGTAACTGTTTCTGTATTGAAAACACCACTTTCTATTGATCCCTTTATCAATGCTATTGTTTATTTAAGTGTATATTAGTGGAAGAAATTTCGAAATCAATTTTACCAACTTCATGAAATCTTCCTGACAATGCCAATTCATATATGTTTTGATATCACACATAGATTATAATAGAATATTTTTTTCTAATTGAAATGCAACTGTATATTTCATATATTATATTATAATTTGCACTAAGCAATAGGTATTAAAACAATTATATTATCGAATATCCTCTTTCTTTTCATTTGAGGATAACACCATTGTTTAAACAATGAAAACATTGATAAGTGATGTCAGGTGATAAATAATAGCTTTTTGGCCATTCCGTTCATGGCAATAAGCACAAGGTTCTCTGGCAGTAACTGTTTCTGTATTGAAAACACCACTTTCTATTGATCCCTTTATCAATGCTATTGTTTATTTAAGTGTATATTAGTGGAAGAAATTTCGAAATCAATTTTACCAACTTCATGAAAACTTCCTGACAATGTCAATTCATATTCGTTTTGATATCACACATAGATTATAATAGAATATTTTTTTCTAATTGAAGTGTAACTGTATATTTTATATATTATATTATAATTTGCACTAAGCAATAGGTATTAAAACAATTATATTATCGAATATCCTCTTTCTTTTCATTTGAGGATAACACCATTGTTTAAACAATGAAAACACTGATAAGTGATGTCAGGTGATAAATAATAGATTTTTGGCCATTCCGTTCATGGCAATAAGCACAAGGTTCTGGCAGTAACTGATTCTGTATTGAAAACACCACTTTCTATTGATCCCTTTATCAATGCTATTGTTTATTTAAGTGTATATTAGTGGAAGAAATTTCGAAATCAATTTTACCAACTTCATGAAAACTTCCTGACAATGTCAATTCATATTCGTTTTGATATCACACATAGATTATAATAGAATATTTTTTTCTAATTGAAGTGTAACTGTATATTTTATATATTATATTATAATTTGCACTAAGCAATAGGTATTAAAACAATTATATTATCGAATATCCTCTTTCTTTTCATTTGAGGATAACACCATTGTTTAAACAATGAAAACACTGATAAGTGATGTCAGGTGATAAATAATAGCCTTTTGGCCATTCCGTTCATGGCAATAAGCACAAGGTTCTCTGACAGTAACTGTTTCTGTATTGAAAACACCACTTTCTATTGATCCCTTTATCAATGCTATTGTTTATTTAAGTGTATATTAGTGGAAGAAATTTCGAAATCAATTTTATCAAATAATTTCAATCTGAATGTGATATTTTAGATAGCTAAGATATTAAGCATTCATTTGTTTTTTTTTACAGAAGTCATAAGTTAATATGAATCAGCCCTTTGTTAGCTTAGAGGATATGAAACACGTATGTACATTTCATAATTTAAAGTCCTTGGATTTGCAGATAATAATTCATTCAGGTTATTTCAGTTGTCACTTATTTTGTTTCACTTATATGATTCTCACTATTACTTAAGATTTCTTCATATTTTCAAGAGTCTGAGCTGTTTCGATAATCTATTATACATCCACAAAAATTACTAATTCCGTTTAATAGCAGTACTTTTTATTTCATATCTTATAGGTTAATCAAAGTAAGATAATAGTATAATAATTTTCTACTGATGTATCAAAATCATTGTTTCCATCCATGTCGAGGGATAAAGATAATCTGAAATAATTTCAAATTAATGAATTATCATGGCAATATTTGAGACTAACAATTACTGAAGTTATGGTGAGTTTTCTTGGAAAATGGATCATTTCTTCTTAAAATTCCCAACTTTATTCACATCGATATTCACCAAAGACGTTATGTATCATTTAGATAGGCAGGTCTTACTCCTTCGTTCGACTCTGAAACATACATTCTGATTTGGTCAGCATAGTATGATAAAAATAAAGCTTACCTGTTTTTCATGCATACGAGAACATCTTATAAAAATGATCATATAACTCCGTACATTTCTTTTCCTTGAGAAATATATTTTATTCTAGGTTATTAATGAACACTGAATTTCAACTGTCATAGAAAGCTAATTCGCACCAGTCAGTCATTTCTCTAAACCAGTGTGAAGACAGCAGCAGGCTGAGTTAGCATATCTACCAGTGCGTCGTTGGTGAATGACACGTTGTGCTCTGACGATGAAAATGTTAATTGACAGTGTTTACGTTCAATAAGAAGAAATTAAGTCTTATTTATAATTATTTTAAAATACTTTAGATAAACAAATCAAGTTTAAGGGATATTCAGAATCTTTTTGATAACTTCCAAATCTTCACTTTATTTATGCAGTCTACCGAAAATGGTTTCAGATTATTTATATCGAATCGTAGTTGACAAGATCCAGGGAAAGAAAATACTATATCGTTTTCATAGGGAAAAAACAATTTGCGCAACATGAAAATAGTTCAATATTTATTTAGTGAGGCCGTTCTGGAAAAATGAAAAAGGAGCTTTATCGAATAATTTTTATACAACCTTTGTAAAAAGCACTGAACTTGAAACGATAGAGTCAAAACTATATTCTTTCGGTTTGTTTTTATGGAAAAATTATTTTCGATTCATATACAGGGTGTTACATAGGAGATCCACAGAATAATTTTGATACTTCCTTCGTGGTAATTATTGAATTCGAATAGATGGAGTTACAACGATATTCTTTTGGTTTTTTTTTACTGCTAATCAATTGTATACTGAGTGTATCATATGCATTTTTCTTCAGGTTTTATCGCTGATGGGAGCTGATTTCGATAAAATGTCATACAGGGTGTGCAATTTACAATGATTACGATCGGGTGATATACGGGGTGTGCAATTCACAAGTATTTTTGTTTTTTTTGCTCTTTCGGGTTTTTTGCATTTCTCCGGGGTGTTTCGCGTGACTTCGAGGTTTTTGCGCGCTTTCAAGTTATATGTATTCTTTCGGGTTTTTTTCAGGTTCCTTTAGATTTTTTGTGTTACTTGGGGTTCTTCCGTGTTTTCTCGCGTTGTTTCGTGTAACTTCGGTTTCTTTCGTGTTTATTCTGATTCTTCCGTGTTTTTTCGCGTTTCTTCGTGTTTTTTCCTGTACTTTCATGTTTTTTCGCTTTCAACGAGTTTGTTTGACGTGTTTCTGCGCGCTTCAATGATGTATGGGCCCTATTGATCTATGGTCTATATTGATCTATTGTCTATATTGATCTATGGTCTATATTGATCTATGGTCTATATTGATCTATGGTCCAGGATGATCTATGGTCTATATTGATCCATGGGCCAATTGAACTACTGGCCAATTGAACTACTGGCCTATTGAACTACTGACCTATGTATCTACGGTTTATATTAATCTACGTTCTATATTGATCTACGGGCTTACTAGTCTATTATATTAAAGCAATAAGGGTGGGCGTGGCTAACTAGGGTCCCGTCAGGGACCCGCGAGGCGAAGCCGAGCCCGCGGCCCGCAGGGCCGCTCCGAGGGCAATCTTAACTGAAATCGAAAGGGCGTATCCTCTTCTAGGAGAAGCGACCCCGACAACCCCCCCGGCGCTCTTAAAGTGCCCGAAATTTTCAAACGAAAATGTCGAAAAACGTCGTTTTTGGCGAAATCGCCGAAAGCGTCCCCGCGTTTGAACGTTCCCGTCCGAAGATAGACCGTTTTGCGGGGCGGGGGAGGTCGATATTTCGAGAGGAAGAACGGCCGGGGTTCCCGCTACGAGCTGGACCCCGGAGCTACCCCGGATGGGTACGAAAATTCGGTAAGAAAATGGGCAATTTTCGGATTCTCCAACTCCGCGAAACGTCAAAAACCACTATGATGCTTTCGATCAGCTCGGGCTCTACGAGCCATTAAATGACCTTTCAGCGGTAGAAAACGAAATTTGAGGAAATTCCCCATCTCTGGGTACCAATTTTCATATCCAAGTAGCGAGTTAAGGCCGTGAATTCTTCATTCCAAATTCGCTAATTTCTACGAAAATCGTGATAAAATGTCAGAATTTCTCATTCGGTTCCGATGATAGCCGAACGCGAGCTCCGATTTTGAAAATTCGGCATCGATTTTTCGCTCGATATCGGCGGTAGAAGATCTTTCAGGCTTTTCAAGTGGTCGAATAAGAATCTACAGGAGATTCCGAATCTCCATATACCACTTACAGATCGGGAAGCGAACAAAAATACCTAAATTATGCGTTTGAAAATCGGCATTTCAGGCTCGGTTTCGCGCCATTGCGATGTAGCTTGACGCAGATCTGTCTGACCTTCAGAATTGTCATTTCGAATTTGCAAGTAAATTCGATTGAAACATTCCGTTGAGGGTAATATTTATATATTCGGTTTTCATAACGATTAATTCTCTTTATTTACAGTAAATATTCCATCTGGAAGAATGAATATCAAAATATAATGCCTTCGATGTCAATACGACATATGTAAACACGATCTGGAAGTACAAAAATTAGCTCAGGTATTTATTCGATTATAAATCAAAGATAAATCAATCTAGCATATCGTTTCATTTCAGTTATCTCTCAAGAATGAATGAATATATATCAAAATACATTTTTCTGAGATGTAAACAACGGATGTTCTATTTATTTACATGACATTCGAGGAATGAATGAAATGGTCCAAATCTTGACACCATTCATCTCTATTCCATGAACTAAGTAAGTAGAAATGTGAGTAATCTCCTTAAGATAAAGCCCCTTCTAAACATCTTTTCTCTGTTAGAATCGACGAGGCTTTAAAAAATAATTTAGAATAGTCTCATTGTCATTTTGAATTTGCAAGTAAATTCGATTTAAATATTCTGTTGAGGGTAATATTTATATATTCGGTTTTCATAACGATTAATTCTCTTTATTTACAGTGAATAATCCATCTGGAAGAATGAATATCAAAATATAATGCCTTCGATGTCAATACGACATATTTAAACACGATCTGGAAGTACAAAAATTAGCTCAGGTATTTATTCGATTATAAATCAAAGATAAATCAATCTAGCATATCGTTTCATTTCAGTTATCTCTCAAGAATGAATGAATATATATCAAAATACATTTTTCTAAGATGTAAACAACGGATGTTCTATTTATTTACATGACATTCGAGGAATGAATGAAATGGTCCAAATCTTGACACCATTCATCTCTATTCCATGAACTAAGTAAGTAGAAATGTGAGTAATCTCCTTAAGATAAAGCCCTTCTAAACATCTTTTCTCTGTTAGAATCGACGAGGCTTTAAAAAATAATTTAGAATAGTCTCATTGTCATTTTGAATTTGCAAGTAAATTCGATTTAAATATTCCGTTGAGGTAATATTTATATATTCGGTTTTCATAACGATTAATTCTCTTTATTTACAGTGAATAATCCATCTGGAAGAATGAATATCAAAATATAATGCCTTCGATGTCAATACATATTTAAACACGATCTGGAAGTACAAAAATTAGCTCAGGTATTTATTCGATTATAAATCAAAGATAAATCAATCTAGCATATCGTTTCATTTCAGTTATCTCTCAAGAATGAATGAATATATATCAAAATACATTTTTCTGAGATGTAAACAACGGATGTTCTATTTATTTACATGACATTCGAGGAATGAATGAATGAAATGGTCCAAATCTTGACACCATTCATCTCTATTCCATGAACTAAGTAAGTAGAAATGTGAGTAATCTCCTTAAGATAAAGCACCTTTATTATATCATCACAATTTTATTGGTTGCATATTTTACAATGCAAATGTTAATGCTTGCCTCATATTTAAAACTTTCACTGTGTTGCTATATAACTCATGTTTTTGGATATCCCTTATATTCCAATGTAGAATTTTAATTGAAATGCATATTACCCTCTTTCTAATTTTGTTTTTTTTTTTTGCTTCAGATGCAATATACTTCTTCGGTAATATCCAGTTGTCGCTCCTCATTAAGAAGATGCTTAATAATTTTCAATTGCGGTGAGCAGAAATTTGCATTATGGTTTGCCGATTGTTTAATATGCAGTCTATTGGAGATTCAATCTATCAAGAAAGCACTTTGATTCTGAAATGCACAAATGGTGGTGAAACGTGAGCATTACAACAGATTGTGTTGATTGGTTCTCTCTTATATAAGGAGATTTGGTAGAGTTTTCAATCTTATTGTTGCACCTGTATATTTACAGTAATATACAATTTGGAAGAGATTGTCATTGCATGCATTGGTTCTGATGAAAGAATCTAAATTGAAGTCATTGTTTATTTGGTTGAGTGCATCACACTGATTTTCACATAATTATTCATTCTAATTTGGAAAAGCCTGCCTAGCACAAGCTATTTCTTCCAAAGCAACATAAATGTTATGTTTCTGAAAAAAAGATTTTTAACTTAAGTAATTTTTTTGCAATATTCTAAAGGAATTATTGTTTGCTTCAAAGTCATGGAATTAAATATTTGTATTACCTACTTGGTAATTCTTTTGGATCCGCTAAATTTCTTACACTCGCCCATTTCCAGTTCTTTTATGAAAATCTGTTGCTTACCTCTTCAAACACTATTATTTCTTCATTACACAACCCATATTTATCTTAGTACTAATGATTTTGGCTTATAAAACCCAGTGATCTCAGTTAC
>JARTUT010000529.1:0-86513 GCA_030674115.1 Micraspis discolor | reverse complement strand
AAAAACATACCGCTCATCAAGCGTGACTACAAATGAGGGTGTTCCTCAGGGGAGCATTTTGGGACACCTTTTATTTTTAATATATGTGAATGATCTGCCTAATGTCATTCCCTGCTGGCAAGAATTTTTCACCAATTTCGCAGATGACACTAATATTTTGATAAATACCAAGTTCCTGACTTGTTGAAAATTCTTGTTCGTGATATAATTTTTCAATGGATCAGTGGTGTCTAGCCCAGGGGTGGGAACTCGCCTACTACAAAGGTGGTCACGTTTTTCTTCGAAAAGCGGTAGAGACATCTGTTGTCGTCTCAAAAGCTCGGATCGGTAAACTAGGATTTCTCAGTAGTGATCGGTAAAAACGGATTTTATCGGACCTTACTCTTGGTGGACTTTATGAATGAGTAAGAAACTATTTTATGATGAGCATGAACTGGTTGAATGAAATGGTTTATTCTTGCTGTGTTCCCAATTGCTACAGTGATAGTAATGTCAAAAGGTATGTGTTGCATTCATATAAGTAGTAGTTTTGGATTAACTTATAACTCACTAAAATGTACCGTGAATTAATATTTTCTGTAGCAATTTCATATTCGTGTAGTAATTTCTGATTAGTAAAAATTTGGGACAGTTTCTAACACTGTTTTCTTTCTAGGTTTTTCATTACACAAGTTGAGGGTGTTAGAAATGTTTGGTTGGAAAGAATCAGAAATCCATGTCTTCATTCATCCAAAAGTGTTATTTGCATAAAGCATTTTCATATGTATTGTATAGACCCTCATGGAAAGCTGAAAAGATTTGCTCTACCAACACTTCATTTGCCAAGTAATTCATTCTACTCCCTATGATTATCATTTTTGTAATTTCAATAATCTTTCGGATTATGTAAGCATATTTTGTCTACCCTCCAGAACTCCTGAAGAAACTTTGATGCAACAAGGTATTTATATATAAGTGAACTGCTCATGGTCATTGATTATAGTTTTGGGTATTCCACTTATAGTAGGTTTCATAAAAATCAGAAGATTCCTAGAAGACTTCAACGGATATGTGAGATTTACTGTTTAAACGCCAAATTCGAGGAATTTCAGTTAATAAGTTTATTGATTTTGCCATGATATTATTTCTGTACTTTTATGACAGAACTATTTATTAAATTTTATCGTGAAAAAAACAATAAGATCTTATGATCCAATAATGAAGATGGCATCCGAAAAATTATCTAAAAGAAAATAGACTTTTAGAAATTGTTTCTGTCATTAAAGTATAAATCTAATGCATTTCATGCTTAAATTGATGTATCTGTCACTAATATTCTAATTTATTCTTTCAATGTATTTTCATAACTTGATGAGTAATTGTTGCATAATTATTGTTGGTTCGTTTATTCTTTCCCTCGATATTGAAATTTTTGTAAATTGATTATTTACTGCATTATATATATATTTCAAAAGTTTCTTTTTGTTTATTTCCCTTCATCATCTAAAGATTAGTATGTTCTTTGATTTGAAAGGCAGATATATTTGAAATGACCATAATTCTTTTAATCTGCTGCAAATTGTCACAACTTTCTGATCAAATGATATTTTTTATTGAAATTGTGACAATCCACAGCAGATTAAAAGAATTATGGTCATTTCAAATGTATTTGTTTTCAAATCCAATAAAAATATGGGATTCAACCTGCGCTTGCGTGGAATCCTATGATAACTCTTATAAAATGCACTAGAGGGCGCCACGAGACGGAACGTTGTGCGAATGGAATCTGTAATCAACTCTAAGATGACGAAAGATGGCGCTGTAAGTTGAGCTCTAAGCCGGGACCAAAATTCATGCCAGAGTTGCCTATCTATAGGTAGTCTATAGTCTAGCCCATAATTTGAGGATTAACTTAAGACCAATCTCGTTTTATTTTCTCATAGCCAATCACGATTCGTGGATATGACTGCTTTCTCCAATGGAGAACTCACAGAGCAGACTAAGTTTTTGGGTTTAACTCTAGACTCACAGCTGACCTGGCAGTCTCTCACTGAAAATGTTATTGCCAGACTTAGATCGGTGATCTATGCTCTGAGGGTGTTAAGATCTGACTCTTCGGAGTTCTTTTACTCAAATTTTCAGTCCTTCCTGTCATAGGGATTAATTTTATGGGGTAGTAGTACGCATGCGGAATCTGTATTCAAAGTGCAGAAAATGGCGATATGGACAATATTTGAATTGGCATATAAGCAATCCTGTATAGGCTTTTTCAGGAAGAATAGATTGCTCACATTGTCTGGGCTTTACATATACAAATCAATGCTGTTTTTTTGCGGGAATCCATAATATTTTCAGAGGTTTTTACGCCCAGATATGTGTCCAACATGCCACAATATGTTAGTGTATCCAAAGCATCGACTATCTTCCACGGAGAGGGGTTGCTCATATATGGCTGTGAGACTACCTCCTTCCTAGTAATATCCGCTTTATAAAAGATGTGAAAATCTTCAAAAAACAATTATTTAATTTATTATTAGATTTAGAACCTTACTCTGTTTCTGAGTTTTTCTCAATTGGAAGCAGTAATTTATGTAATTTGTTGACTTTGTATTTTATTCTTGTAATGATTTAATAAAATGAATAAAATTATTATTATTATTATAATACATCTATGTTTGAGTGATGATTTTGCCATAGATAAAGAAGGTTTCTATATCTATGTGACTTTACTAAGCTACTAAGAGGTGTTTTTATTGTTTTTTCTCTCCTCAATATTCTTTATCTAAGGCATTTATTCTTTTTCAGTAATGATTTAATCCTATCATCATCTGACAGTTTTTTTCTTCCTGTTTTCATAATTTCCACATCTGAATGAGTTGGAGAATTTCTAGTCATAGTTTCTTCGAAGGTCATCACAATATTGTGATTGAGAATCTTCAGAAAGTCGTAGGAATCTGATAATCCTCTGAAAAGGCTGGGAAAACTCACGGTACAGCAGTCATTCTTAAAAGCAATCTGAAAGTTCCAGGCCTACTCTGCTAGTCATTTTGTGTGAAATGAGCACTACAAATTCTGTTATGAGTTTTGGTTCCCAGCCTTACATTCTTATCGCTTCTATCCACTTTTATAACAATTCCTGATTATTATGGAGAAAACTGAAATAGATAGGTGAAATTTCAATACAATACAAAATAAGGTAGGTACCTTTTGACATTAAACTTATTGAAAGAAGTGAATGTTATATCCTTTTCTGTATTCATTTGAGCAGCGCATCATCAATACTTCACGAAAACACCACCGTAATTACAGTTCGAAGACATATTAACAACAACAGACGGCCGCCATTTTGTCAGTTCAATTAAATGCCTCACTTTTCAACCTCGAGTTAGACATCTATATTTTCTATAACTATGTTTTAATGATGTAGAATCATAAATATAGAAACTAGATGTCTAAGGGCTCGTTTATACTGGCTGGTACCTTATGCCGTAACTTTAACCTCAAAAAGTTGAACCATAGGAATTTAATGCTTTCGTTCATACTCATTCCCTAACCTTTTCCCTTACCCTTAAAATGTTCAACTTCTAGGGACAAATTCATAGAAATATATATTCATAAATAATTTGGGCAAATTACATATATATATTAGATAATTAGATTAGATTATCTTATAAGTGTTTAAGACTATCTTATAAGTAAGACAAATTAAGAGAATGTAATAGTGGGCGAGTTTTTTTGAGACTTGCGCAGAATCGATCTCTATTGATCTCTATAATGATGGCGGTCATTTCAAATTTAAGAAGAAGAGCGCAAAAGGGTATCATATTATCACATTTCGAGAGATTATAATTTGTTCTGTTTTTCTGCGTTTACGGCAGCAAGATGTGCGATTCATATAAAAATAGATATGAGGCTGACATAAAATTGATTCAGCTAGTGGAAAAGTTTCCCCACTTATTCGATAAAAGAGCATTCAAAGATAAGTTGGCCTCAGAAAATTCATGGACTTATATATCGAATGAAATGAAAATTCCTGGTAAGTTATAAATACTATTTAACTCATAGTTAAATTCACCGAGTAGTATTTTTTTTAGCTGCCGAATGTGTACATCGATGGAACATCCTAAGAAATAGATATACTAAAGAAAGGTCAAAAGTTGTATCATCTGGTTCTAGTGCAGGGTGCTCGAGTGAGTGGGAGCTTATGAAATACCTTGGATTTTTGAATCACATTAGGAAAAGGAAGACTTTTGGAAATGTTCCAGAAATGAACTTTCATAGTAAAATGCCAAGGTTTGACAACAATAGTGAATGCACAGAAGAAAATTCAATCATCTTCGTAGAAACTATCGAAAGCGATGAGGCTGAGCAGATTGATGATAATAGTACTAAGGATGATAGTAATCTGGAGATATCAGCACAAAACACTTCAGCTCAAAAATAAATAGTAACGCAAAGAAATTTGCCAAAAATGATCAGAATTATACACCAATTTTGAGTGAAGCTGTGAACGTTCTGAAACAAATTTCAGAATCTAATCAACACTCTAAGAACTCTAGACAGGCTTCAGTTAAGTGCTTTTGTGATAGCTTATTCGATGACCTCATAAAAATGGACCCAAAAACACTGAGGCAATGCAAATTAAAGATACTGCAAGCTATAGATGAGTGTTCCGATTAATTGTTATTGTTCAAATTATATATGTGATAAATAAATTTATTATGAACTTGATAAACTATTTATTTTATTAATATATTCCCAATATAATGTTTCAATAAACAAAACTCAGTTGTCTTCATTCGGTTTAGATCTTCGTGTCACATAATCTAACTGCCAAGGTAATGCTCCTTCGTTGTTCAGATACTGTTTCAATTTATCTCTCACATTGATATTCGTTCTGCTTGAAGAATTCGAACCAATGCGTCCTATTCTACCAAAATCTGATTCTAAATCTAGTCTCCATGAATCTGGTAATAGCTAATATTCCAAAAGCATTCTCTATTGTTCTCCGTGCTCTTGATAGACGATAATTATATATTTTTTTGGGTATATCCAAGTTCCTTCCTGGATAAGGACGAAGCAAATATCCCTTCAGTGGGAATGCTTCATCCCCAACAAAAAAATGAGTGCATTCAACATTGGAACCTGGCAATTTTTTTCTTCCGATAGCTTGATACTGCCCGAATCTAAAGCTTTTCCAAATGCTGATTCACGAAATATTCCTCCATCACTTTGAGATCCAAATGCTCCAATATCTACAAGAGTAAGCCGGTAGTGAGCATCACAAACAGCCATCAAAACAATAATGAATGTTCTCTTATAATTGAAATATTCAGAACCTGAGTTTTTTGGTGCTTGAATATGTACGTGCTTTCCATCAATAGCACCACAACAGTGTGGCAAGTTCCATTTTTCATCGAACTCCTTTGAAATTTTCTGCCAGTCCTTTTCAGTTGGACATTTGAGGTACATTTCACTCAAAACATCCCAAATGGCTCTGCATGTCTCTTGTATGACAGCAGAGACAGTTGTCTTGCCTAAAAGGAATGTGCAGGACAAAACTTCCATACTACATCCGTGTGCCAAATAACTGAAAATATAAAATGTTGAAATACAACTACCAATTGCTTAAAAAAATTTACTTACTATAAAGTTAAAACTAGTCGATGTTCTGGGGTCAAGGTAGTCTTAGTAATACGTTTAAGTAATTTATGTTTTAATAAACTTAACAGTTTATAGAACGTTTGTATATCCATTCTGGTGAAATGAAGGAACTGATCAGGTTCAAGCCTCTTCATGTTTCTGAATATATTATTGAAAAGGCCTTCTTTTTGTCTAAGACGGAATATTGGCCTATCACTCCACGGCGCTTTCTTTCTTCGAACATTTTTCACACTTCTGTTTGCTTCCATACTAGCAATTATCATAATTAATAATGTGGCTGTTAATTCGCTAGTGGGCGTCATATTTGAGTGTACCTGCCAAAAAGTTAAATATGATGGTCAGCACGTATCAAAAAATCAAAACGTAGAAATACAAATTCAAAATCCCGAATTATTAATAAGCATAGAGCAAAATCCATAAACTCTATGTTCTGTTTAAGGTTAAGTTAACAGCCAGTATAAACACCTACTGAAATTCTTACGGCATACGGAATAAGGTAAGGGCTTAGGGCATAAAGTACCAGCCAGTATAAACGAGCCATAACTTTCTTTCTAATCGTCCCTGAAAAGTGAGGCATTTAATTGACAAAACTGACAAAGTGGCCACCGAGTTTTGGTCAAAGAGAAATGAATACATCTATGTTTGAGTGATGATTTTGCCATAGATAAAGAAGGTTTTTATATCTATGTGACTTTACCAAGCTTATCAATAGTAAATAAGATATCTAATGTAGAGAAATGGGTTGATTGAAAAGATTTAATTGTTCGGCCATTATGTTAACTTTTTCAGCGCTTATTTATTTATTTCAATTTTTTTTCTACTGTCTAAATTATAAGATACGTTTCGTTCTTTAGTAAACATTTTTTTTCACAGATGGGATTTGATAATAAAGGACCTCATAATCAAAATAATAATTTTTATTATTAATGTATACATATATATTGGAGTTACTAATAAGACGGTAAAATTACTTCTCCAGTACCTAGGATGTGGCAATTCAATTCTATTAATTTGAAATCAATATCAACTTATTGTGCCAATGCCTTTTCGACGTGGCATTGATTCTGCCCTAGCTGCCGCATATAGTCTGACCTTAAAGTATTCATTAGCAATAATTTTGATCATCTCCAATTTATGGCACCTTAATCCGAATATTCTTGACATCTAGTAAACATGTTATTCAAGGCCAGTCTGTTTTTAACTGAAAATATTAATTGACTTTGTGATTTTGCATCAGAAACTTTGAAGTTTGAAGCTACCATGTCCTTTCAAATTCGGAAACCACCTGAAACACATCATTCGAAAGATGGATCAAGCCACCTAAATATTTTATATGAACAAGATGAGTGTGTTTATCAGGTATTGAATAATGATGTACATTTGTATTGTCCACCAAACCTAACTTGCATTTGAAGCAATCCACTTTTTGCATTATTTTCCTTACAATAAAGCCTGATATATAGAATAAAATATACCCCTTTAACAAAATACTTGTACTACATGGAGGTTCAAGATGCTTATAGTCACTGTCGCGATCAGGAGTTCTTTTTCATAAATATCTTTCAGCTCAATATCAAGTTCATTTCTTTTCTCCATTTTAAATTAAAAATACTTTGCGCTGGGTCATTATCCACTTAAAGGCTATTTCCAACAGCAGATGCATTTATCTCATTGTGCAACAAAATTTGATGCAAAGCCCATTGGAACTGTTGAATTCGGATTGTTCTTGAACTCATGGCGAGCCCGAACTTTTGAGAAAAACGCTTTAGTGTGGTTCCAATTAAGGTTAAAATCAAATACTTTTAGACTTCACTAAATTCATCTACTAGTAAGAGCTCCAGGTTCGGGTCTGATAATCCTTTTTTTTAACTGATGCAATTAGAGATCCCAGTGTTTCTATCGTTTTTTTCCTCCTCAATATTCTTTGTCAAAGGCATTTATTCTTTTTCAATAATGATTCAATCCTAACATTATCTGGCAATTTTTTTCTTCAATTTTTCATGACTTCCAGATCTGAATGAGATGCAGAATATCTAGTCATAGTTTCTTCGAAGGTCTGCCGTTCTTGGTCATCACAATAAAAATTAATAAATATTAATAATCTTCAGAAAGTCTTCTTTTTTTTGTAGGAATCTGATAATCCTCTGAAAAGACTAGGAGAACTGACGGTACAGCAGTCATTCTTAAAAGCAATCTGGAAGTTCCAGGCCTAATCTGGTAGTCATTTTCTGTGAAATGAGCACTACA
Source organism: Micraspis discolor (assembly GCA_030674115.1). Lineage (NCBI taxonomy): Eukaryota > Metazoa > Arthropoda > Insecta > Coleoptera > Coccinellidae > Micraspis > Micraspis discolor. Next base: position 78,623 of record JARTUT010000529.1, on the reverse strand, counting down.
AATTGTGTTATGAGTTTTTGGTTCCCAGCCTTTCATTCTTATTGCTTCTATCCACTTTTGTAACAATTCCTGATTGTTATGAGGAAAACTGAAATAGATAAGTGAAGTTTCAATACAATACAAAATAATGTGACCTTTTGACATTAAATTTACTGAAAGAAATGAATGTTATATCCTTTTCTGTATTCATTTGAGCAGTCAAATACAGAACAGCGCACCATCTTGAGAAAGCCACAATAAAAAAAAATACAACATGAAAATACCACCGTAATTACAGTTCAATTTGATCAATTCGTTCGAAGACATATCAACAACAACAGACGGCCCCCATTTTGTCAGTTCAATGCAATGCCTCACTTTTCGACCTCGAGTTAGACATCTATGTTTTCTATATCTATGACTATGTATCCTCCTCATCATCGTAACACCCGATTCGAAGAATCCTCCTTGCAGATTGGCGACAAATTTTGTGTTTTAGATTTGAATATAGAGGGTATTTCTAAGGACAAGAGTGATTATATTTCTAAACTAGCGAAGGACTATGGTGCTGAGATTATTCTCCTTACTACTAAATATACTAAAAAAAAAAAAATCTTCGTGAAAGAGGAAGCATAAAAGGTTATGTATTCATTGATTATCTCCTTAGTAAAATTCACGGTTTAGCTTGTTATGTTAAAAAATCCTTGATTCACAATATCGAGTTAATCCAAAAAGGTGGATTTGAGGGTGTTTTCTTCAAATCTATCAAATTTTGTATTTTTGTTATTCAGTTCTTTATTCTGCTTTTGTCTTTCTGTTTCCAGATTCGATGTGGGCAACTTGAAGAATTCTCTGTTTCCATCAATAGAAGACCGCTCTTGAAGAAAGAAGTCCCTAAAATATATTTCAGCTTATTTTTGTACTTTCACACTTAGGCGGGGAGCCAGGGTTTTTTTTTACTGGGGTTTTTTCCCTAGGCTTTTATGTGATCTAACTAAATATTGTCAGCCAAAAGTTCAAAAGAATATATATATAATCGAGCATGGGTTACATAGATAAAGCCGTTTTCAAATCAAATACTCCACTTTTGCTAAACTAGGGCTCTCCTTGACCTCCAAATTTGTTATTCCAATATATGTATATCTCTTGTATCTCAGAGGAAAATTGTTGAATTTTATATTAAACATAGATGGGAATGTTTGGAATGAGTCTGAATTTCCTTCAACACATTCTAAAACCGTTCGTAGCCAATCCTAGCTTCCTCAATTGTAGTATTTAAAATATACCCATTTCGTCTTTCAGTGCCAATTTTCCTCAGATAAACTTTCATTGATTTTAGAGATCCCAAAATTTCAAGTTTTTATCTGCTATGCATTAATTTAATAAAATATTCAAATTGATATTCAATATCACCTATATTCTTAATAGGTACATGAAATTCTATCGAGAAAGAAATTGAACTGAACTTCCATAGATAGCATTTTCATAATCTAGTTAACTGAAAAATAATTTCCACATGACACGGGCGGTCCAGATGAACCTGTATTCTTTGTACAATGATTGTATCATAGATTAGAAAGAATTCTATTTAATCTATGGATTGAATCTTTTATTGTTTATGGCGGCGCTGCGGGGTTGAGTAGGTTTCTACTGTCGCCTAAGCGACTTGTGTGAACACATTGTAAAGTTGCCGAGCTTTTCACAAGAGGGCGTAGACTCCTTGTATATCATCTGAATTTAATATTTCCTCAAATTTCTCTTTACAACTAGAACATCAATATTATTTTTCAAATAGTTCCAGTTACCAATTCATGCCATGAATGTTTTATGGCTGGTATTCAATTTCTGACCTGAGAATGAATCTAAAAGGATAAACATTATACTGTTGGTATGAATATCAAGGCGAAACATCTTAAGTCTCCTCAGATGCGAATAAATCTTTCGCCTTTTACTAAGGATTCCCATGGGGCGGGATAACTCAAATGAGTCTGTAATCAATTTTCGAAGGCTCATCTCTTACAGATGAGCTATGACGTAAACAATTGTAAAGTTGTTACCTGTTAATCTAGATATATTTCATGCATCTTTGCAATATGATCACGCTCATTGTAGCATACATAGGCGTACAAATAGAAAACCGCCGTTTTACTTCATAATTTGAGGTTTTATTATAAAAAACTCGTTACATACTCATTCTTCAAAATATTTTCCATCGCTAGCCACAACTTTCTTCCATCTTTGTGGCACGGCTTCAACTCGTACGGCACCCAATGTCCCAGTTTCTGCATCATTCCTAAGCATTTTAAGCGATGAGAAACCGCTTGCTGAGTCACGCCTGATAAATTTGCAAGTTCCTGTTGCGTTCTACAAGAATCTACATCCAGCAAAGTTGTCAAATCTCGAACTTTTTCACGGGCCCAGGACGTTCCTTGTCTTCCACGTCATATTCGCCATTTTTGAACTTATGAAACCATTCCCGACACGTTCTTTCACTAATACAACATTCGCCATAAGTTTATGCAATCATTTGACGCGCCTGAGTTGTTGACTGATGCCTCAGCTGACTATGTAACGATTCTGTTGGTACTGCAATGCTAGTGCAAGCTATGGTAAAACAGCGGTTTTCTATTTGTAGGCCTGATAGCTTAAATTACAAAGCTCTCTCGTACCTTTTTGGCGCTCTTGTTCACCTGAACAGAGTGCTTATCAATTGCCCAAATGTCTGTGACTTTCGAATTTTTGGGCAAAAGTGGTATCAATCGTTTTGTTTGGACCTACTGGTGAATAATCCGTGGTCAAAATCGATTCTTTCCGTCCGTCTGTCCGTTCCGTGAACACGATAACTCTCGAACGGATGAAGTTAGAGAGTTGAAACTTTCAGAATAGGTTTGAGGTATAAATATCTCGGCTAAGTTCGTTATTCGGTCAAATCGGCCGAATAGGTTCGGAGTAACAAAAAAAAAATTTTTTCAAATGACACGGTTCAAATAAATTTTTTTATGGTGCAGTTTTATCAGACGTATACAAAAATACCACTCTCGACTTCGACAAGCTAATAGTTCTGGAGATATGATATTTCAAAATTTAAATAATTGTAAGTGGTTTACAAGAGCGTCTAAGCCAACTGACCTCACGTCAGTGCTTTCTAAATTTTTATCGACAAACCTTGATTATTCTATCGTAGGAAAAGTGGCCAGGGATAAGCAAAAAATCTCCGAATTCGGATTGAGACTAGCATAGAACAGTTCGTTATTGGGCCAAATCCGTTCAATAGTTCGTCTGTTATGAGCATCTGAAATTTGGTTTTCTTAATAAGTCAGAGAATATCCTTCAGATTTTTTCCTAATTTGAAAAACTGTTGGATATTGTCGAAACAAGGAAGTGTACTAAATTTAATTAGTATAAATCCCGTTATATACAGGGTAAGTCTTTGACCACTGCGTTAATTTTAACCATAGGTTCTTGAGATCACAAGAAACACTTTTGTCCTATACCGTTTTTCCATATTCAGCTGTGTTGAAAAGTTATAAGCATTTTAAGTTTTCACATTGGGCAAATACCCCTCTATAGTCCAGTTTAGTTTGAAGGAAAATAACCTTCCACAGCATCCACTATTGAATCTGAATTGTTTAAAAACATTATATCCCTCTAAGAAATGATTCATTCACGCATGTTTCATCAGATGGTTATATCGATCTAATTCTTTTCAACTTCAAATATCTCCAAAATGGTGAAATTTAGGAAAATAACATTATGAATGATTTTATCGGCAAAAAAGATTAATGATTCTAGGAAGTGCAAGATACGGACCTTCAGTTCAAGTGATATTTATTTTTCATGCAATTTAACCAATCTGTACAGTAGTAGTGAGAAACCCACAAGAAATAGAATAAATCTATTGATGCCAAAATATGCATGACTGTTATCAAAAACCTTCTACAAGAAATCATTTCAATTGATATTGTCGTTTGAATATAACAGGTGAAAATGCAATTTTTAATGAAATTTCAACACCCTATATTATTTGATTGGGGCCAAATTTGGAAAAATGTTTAAGAAGAAAATGTTTCTTTTGACGTCAAGAAACAATGGTTAAAATTAACGCAGTGATCAAAGACTCACTGTTCGGTCCTTTTGTTACAGCATGAATTTGAAGCTGAGGCGATCGCTAAATATTTGAATTTCGCGCTAATTTTATAAGTCAACACTGGTGACTTCGCACATGCTATGGATACATACGCCTCTAGAACGCGAATTGGAATAGAAGAACTCTCGCTATCACGTTTGTTATCGAAATTGTTTATAAAATCACGCTAATTTTGATTTGTTTTTGGATATATTACACGCTTGCTTTCACCCGCATATTTGGAAATTTCGCATCGCATTTTGATTGCGTTTTCAACACCGCATTTGAACAAAAGTTGGACTAGAAATCCCGCAACAAGGGGTCCCTGTGAAGAGCTGATAATTGGAGCAGAGCCCTGAAATCATCGTAGTTCACCGCTGTGGTAAGTCATCATTGTTGACCGCATTTCTTTATATGAATTTTGTTGTTTCATATTATATATTTCGCGTTCGCACCAGCTTCAAACGCAAAAATAAATACAGTCTACTTATCCCTCAAAATTACTGAGTTATCGGACATAACACTCACCCTGTATATATTTTTCAATACTCGATATATCAAATGTATCATGTAAGTTTTCGACAAAACTCTTTGAAAAAATATATGATGAATTTCTTATGTACGCACCACCGCATAATAATGCTTTCGACTCTTTCAGTGACTACAGCGAGGTCAGAACTGCAACAGTCAATCTGTCAACGTTTTAATATTTAGTTAGTATTTCTTTTCTGTTGGCTGTGTTTTCTAGCTAAATATATATATAAACATAAGAACTTTTTCAAAATACGACAATCCTAAATATCAATTTTTTGGCGCTCTTGTTCACCCGAACAGAGTGCCTATCATTTTGCCCGAATGTCTGTAATTTTGGAATATCGAGCCGAAAATGGTCTCAATCGATTGCGTTCGACTCCCTGATGAAGAATTCGTTGCGAAAGTTGATTCTGTCCGGCCGGCCGTATCCTCTCTAGCATCCAAAAGGAATCAGCTAGAGTTTTCATATTTTCAGAATAGGTTAATTGTCCAAATATCTCGGTCAAGTTCGTTATTGGGCCAAATCCGTCGGATGGTTCAGTAGTTATGAGCATCTGAAATTTTGTTTCCTCAATAACTACTAGAATATCCATCCGATCAAATTGATACTTGAAATATTGTTGAGGAGGCTGCAACAAAACAGCTCGCAAAATTTCGCAGAAATCGTCACGCTAGAAAATTTTTAAAAAATTCCCAAAAAAATTTTTTTTAATCCTGACCATCTCATACGATATTTTTCGGATTTCAATAAAAATTCGTGAATATATTGAGGTGATCGATATGTTATTTATCCTCAAATTTCATTGTCGTAGCTCTTTTCCATCTAAAGATATGATCATTTTTTTAATTTACTCAAGAGAAAACAGAAATGACATTCGTCCCGATGATTTTCTTTGAACGATGGTCATCACAGATCGATATTCGATTGACATATGCCGGACTCATTAATCAGTGTCAGTTGGCGTAATATTAATCAAAATTTTTCATTACGGGAAATCATAGAGATAGCATTCAATTTCGGTGGCTGAAATAATATACGATGTCAAAATTTAGAAAACCACTGACGTAAGTTTTTAGGAAAAGGGAATTATAGCGTCGAACAAAACTTGGGGAAAATTATGAGTAGTGATTTTTAATTTGAGATATAGGTTTGTTCATTCATTAGGCGTTCATATTTGCATTACATTGTCCCATAGTACGGGAAAAGACTATTATACACGTGATCAGAGTGCTTATAGATTTGTTATGGTTTGAATATTTACTCGCAAGTAGCTCAACAAGAGCGCCAAAGCAATCTGACCTCACGTCAGTGCTTTCTGAAATTTTTATTTATATCGTTAACAGAATAGTTTATTGCAGGTTATTTTCGAAACTGAAGTTGATCAATATATACCTACGGAATTCTATGACCAAGCTTCTTGGTGTTCTAAGCATTTACCACAGAGGACCTGGAACTTTAGATGTGGACAAACTCTTCAGAAAAAAATCAGAACTAGACTACTTTGTGGATGTAACTAGAGGTTACTCTTGTAAAGCAATTGATATAAATATATTAAAACGTTTCTTGTTAATGGTGCATTAAACGAATATGTTTCTTTCGTTTTTAATTCATCAGCATAACACTTACTTGGTATTTGAACATGTTATTAAAAACATTAATTTTTTGGAATTCAAGTATATCGTACAACAACAGCAACAACATATTTTCTAATTTCAAAATACCTATTACTTCAGCCTCACGAAATTCGGAAGGAAAGTTTCTTGAATTTAGAATATTGTTATAGAAAGACAATAACCAAGACAAGGCCTTTTTTCCGAAATGTTTGATGAATTCTGGATAAATTCCGTCAAAACCTGCTGCCTTTCGAGATTTGGTAGATTTGATTGCAGCCCTCAATTCATCTATATTGAATGGATATGACACATGTTCTAAAGTAGGAACTGATCTCCTGAATATGTGTAAGTTTTTCTACCTATTCCTCATTTTAGATTGGGATATATAGACTGATTCAGATACATAAACTAGGCGGCCAGCGATCAAACTTGGATCAATTTTTGATGATGATGAGGCAAGGGGAGTAGCTTCACCTAATTTTCTCAATATATCCCATGAACTCCTACTCGAATGTGTGAAATTCATTTTTGATACAACACTATCCCATTTCTCTTTTCGGCTTGTATTGATAGAATGCATAAGCCTTTCATATTTATCAACGGATGGTGATTTTTGATAGTCCTTGTACAAATTATCGGTTTCTTTCCACCAACCTGGAATATAATCTTTCCGGAAACCTCTTGGATCGACCTTTTTGCTGCGGCTATCACAACACCTAAGAATCTGTGATAGTTATCGTGAGTGGGTTTAACCCATCTAATATCAGTGTCTACCTTCTTAGCAAATTTAATCCAATTCGCTTTCTTGAAATTCCTACGAGGTCTTCTTAAACATTCTGAATATTGAATCAAACTTCTTGAAGTCAACAGTATAGGCATATGTTGGCTATGAGGAAAAACTAGAATTTTACGCTTTACAAGAAGCGGTTTGCAAGTATTGTCACAAGACACTAGGCAGAGATCAGGATTGTAGCCTCTATTCCATCGAGAAGAATGAAAAAAAGGTGCATCTTTTCCATCAAAAATTAAATAGAAATTATTATCTTCCATCCAGTCAGCTAAAGCTATTCCACTTCTATCATTATTATTATAACCCCACCTTACGTGGTGAGAATTAAAATCACCGCAATAAATTGAAGGATGAGGAAGATTCATTTCCAAATTTCTTGGCCAAATAGTATTTGGAGGTTTATAAATATTAACGATAGAAACATTACAAAATTTGAAAGAGATAAAGAAAACACCCTCAAATTCGCCTTTTTGGATTAACTCGATATTGTGAATCAAGGATTTTTTAACATAACAAGCTAAATCGTTAATTTTACTAAGGAGATAATCAATGAATACATAACCTTTTATGGTTCCTCTTTCACGAAGATTTTTTTCAGTATCTGCATTGAAGGAGAATAATCTCAGTACTATAGTCTTTTGCTAATTTAGAAATATAATCACTCTTGTCCTTAGATATACCCTCTATATTCAAATCCAATACACAAAATTTGTCGCCAATCTGCACGGAGGATTCTTCGAATCGGGTCTTGCGGTCCATGTGACGATTTTTCAGATCTCCTGATGTTTGAAGTCTGCTATGGAACCCATTTAAAGGGAAATCATCATCCATAGTTGAAAAAATTAGGTGTCTGGTTGGTTTGCTTAAAAAGACGAACAATATTATTGGCAAGGTATCCATGAATTGGCAGAAAGGTGGTCAAAATGTGTAGAAAACAATGGCCAATACTTGGAATGAATTGTTTTTTACTTTCCCATTAATAATTAGTGTTTTTTCGTACTTCCGGGCCTAAAGTGACAACTTCACTCCCTTGTGACAGGTACTAAAGTGTCACATTTAATCCCTCCGCGATTAATATTGACGAAACTCCCGGAACGATTAAATCACAAACAAACGAATTTAAGGGATATTTTATTGAAAAATACAATTAATTAGAATGGTAATTAACGTTAATATTCAAATTAATATTGTGACAGTTCGTCATATTGACCAGTCTTTCCTGGGTTAATGCAGCAGGTAACTGACGAGTAACGAGATAGTCCTTATCATATTGAACTGGTGTTTGTTTCGAAGATCCTGCGGAAACAGGAAGCGAGAATGAGGACTGTGGCATAACTATAGTGGACGAATCGGCGACTTGACCAAATATTTTATCTGAAATTTTTTGTTTATTTTTAAGAGACGATTCAATATATCCTCGGCCACGTTGGAGGATTTCCATCCTCCATGTCTCTTCAGCACGTCTATTGTTGCTCCCGAATCAGCGAACAAAGACGCAGATGTGCGTCTAAAACAATGTCCCGTATAAGATGTCGCATTTTCTAATTTCAAGAAAGCTGCTATTTGTCGTGAAAATGTACCAAACATGTTTTTTCCTACTACTCGCGTAGTACATTCTTTGTTGATGTATTGAACAAAAAATTTTGAATGAGGTGTCCCTGTCTTTCGCAATGCCACATATTTTCGAAATATCGCCACAAAACTGATGGCACTGTTTTCTGAATTTTTGATCACAAAATTTCGGTCAATTTTATTTTTTGTGTTTCTAATAGCAATTAGGAAGGAATCGCCCAAATCTCTCACATCGTCGATTTCTAAATCAACCAACTCTTTTCCACGACAAGCTCCGCAACGCCCAAAATAAGTGCAACCTACAAAAAAATTGATTTCCTAAAATTTCTGAATATAAACACATTTCCAAATTTACCTTGAGCATTGAATATTTATCATCCGGAGCCTCCCGTAAGAACTGATCTACCTGCTCAGACGTGAGAATACTTGACTTCTTTGGTTTAAATCACTCATTTCTTCTCTTCAAAAAAGCTAATAATTTTGGAAATTTACTTATATCAATATCTTCTCTAATATTAATAACCTATTTCAGCATTGAGTAATGTGCCCAGAGAGTTGAGGCACAAACCGCTTTTGATTTATCATTGAAGTAGACTAACAGCGCATTTTCAGTAGGTTGTCTCACATTTTTTCAGCGGCACCACTTTTTAAAAGCATCGTACTGCTGCTCGTATAGTTTTCTAGATTTCGGTGGTAACAATTCTTCACTTACTTCGGCTGCTCTTTTATCAATATAAGATACACCTTCTTCACTCATGATACCAATAATTATCAATAACAATGTTTCTTTACAATGACACTAGTAATGACAATGTTTCTAAATTATAATTGTCACAACGCAATGTTACTATGGTAACTTATTTTAAAGACAGTTTATTAAATGAGTTGAAGAGAGAAAAAACTGATTGAAATTATTGAAATAATTAATAAAATCATACCGGAAGTACGAAAAGTATCGTATATACCTTGCGACTGAAGTACATTTAATCCTTCAGGTAAATTATGGCCCTCCCTGCGGTCGGGCCATAAACTTTATCTTCAGGATTAAATGTACTACTTCAGTCCCGCGGTATATAATATACTATATTTTCACAAAAAACGCTCATTTCATACCGGTATACCTGATATAGGAGACCAGACAGGGATATGCAATGCTGAGCAACTGTTAAGAATAGCCGAAAACCGTGAACAACTCGATATTTTAATCGCCTACGTTAGGGACACCTAAAATGCCACCTAAAGTATATAATAGGAATCCTATTCAATCCCTACTTTCTAAAATATCAAACTACCCTGTCCTATTAATTTCAGGTCAATTATCGATTTTCATCGATTGACGTCTCTCGGTCATTCAGGAACCAGCCGTCTCCTCTGTGCTCATCGTAGCGTGAATCAGAAACCGACAAGAACAAGCGGTAGGCATGTAGGAACCTCGATTCTTGCCCATATGGGTAAATTGGGTGTCGTGTTTACTTAGCTCGTACAGGCGGCGATCGTTGAGGTTCCGATTCACATCGCAGACGACGTTTCTCGTTGTCGGATACTCGTTTAAACAATATGTCGAACGGTTAAACACGTTACCGAACGTGCACCTGCGAATCGACCATGTGTGAAGCGCATCTCTACCAGTTTTCGATGTTCGGTTTCGGGCGAAATTGGGTAACATAGATAAAGTTAAAATTTAGTAAAAACTGGAGTGAGAACAGATGGCTTTGATGCTCTTAAACTTTATCATTTAATAGGGGTTACATTTTTTGACAGTTAATTTGAAAGCTGACATGTCAAATGGTTTGTTTTCGTTTAAAATTTGACAATTAGAAGGTATTGCAACTAGTATTGGGTACCTCTTACAAGAGGCGGCTCATTTGTCCCGTACACGACAAGGGAATGTAAGAGCGGCTCATTTTTATACAATGTACCACCTCACTTCATATGTCCCACTTCGCCTCGATGTGAACCTGGAAGCGATGGAGCCACGCGAGTCACGCGACAAATACAAAGAGGGAGAGGGCCCTGGTCCTATTCACCGGTACAAAAACGACAGATACAGAGGGCTGAGGGGATGTACTGATTCATAGTAGGCAGTTCACAGATGTCCTAAATTACTGATGTGAAAACAGCCGAGTAAGATAGCCGAGTTTTGTACAGAATTTTTCGTACGCCACTGGAATATTGGCCGGATAGCGATGCAAACAATTTTGATTCGCCGAGATAATTTGCGATTTTTCTACTTTCACGTTGGAATCTGGATACGGTACGTTCTCTGCTACGATGGCCTATGATAAATCCATCACCAGCACTCATTCCACAGCACCCCCGGGTCGAATATGCCGAATGACGAACGAGTTTTCAATAAAAAAATTCTTATCTGGCAAACTAGACATAGGATTGATGTCAAATTTGGCAATAGCGTCCAGGAAGATAAACAGATAATTACTTCATATGCCACTTTTACTTGCATCCCCAGGGGGGTCAGTAGGTACTCGGCCTGATTTTTAAAAATTCATAAAAAATCAACCATACATGAGAATGCCATCAAACTCCTGCAGAATTATCTACATGTAAACAGAAAAATAATTCAGTAGTTATCTCTGACTTGCAACCCTATGGGGGGTTAAAATAACGGCTTAATGATTATTCAAGCAGATACGAATATCTCGAGAACTAGACATAGAATCCACACGAAATGCTTCTGGTTGTTACTGTGAAATTTGACCCAAATCCTATTTCTACGTTCCTAGGTATTGTAGCGTGCTACACGTAAATTGTTTACCCCTGTATTTATTTTCCATCTGATATCCCTAAGAAATAAAACTACTTGTGCGATGGCAGTGCATATGTCTTATCTTTGACACATGCATGTGCGAATATCTGATTGACGTGGAACCTTCTTTTCAATTTTGATCGTCATTGAGAACGTTGAAAAGAATATCAAATCGAGATTTTACCTCATATCTTTTGTGTCTATCTTGAAAACCCTTTAAGGGGTAAGTGTAAACTAATTTTTCTCAAATTGTTATAATTGCTGATATATACTTACTGAACTTTTGAACGCATGATTTACCTGAATTTTGCAATACATTTCGTAAAAGTTTTCAAATCGAATTTTGTTGATTTTATTGCACGATTGTTTTAATAAGCATGGCTTGCTGCGAAGTTTACCATTTTCGCATGATTAATATTTGGCAAAGCTTGTTTAAGGCTATATTTTTCTGAGACAATCTGGGTGTGATTGCTTTTAGAATTCAAGTGCTCATTTTCTTATTCATTGAAGTTTTTTTAATGTATATACAAGTGTTTATGAATTTTTTATTTATATAGTTTATATGAACCAAAGCATGTTTCATGGATTGTTTCAGAGACATATGTAGTATTTGATCAATTTTGACGTATCGGTGATTTTTGTTTCTGTTTCACAGTTTTTTTTTCTGGAAGAAAATTTTTCGAGAAGAAAGTTTTCTGCAAGATAGTTTTCAATTCTATACATTCTTAAGACTTGTATTGATACTGGATTCCTGAAGAAATTCATATTTTCCGAACATCTTGGAATAACTGAATTTGACTTAATACTGGAGATTTCCTCAACCTATATACAGGGAGGTCCGAAAGAAATAAGAAGTTTCACCAACCTTACTTCCTGGCCATTGATATACAGGAGTTCCCAAACAGAGGAGATATTTTGCCAACCATTTTCGTCTTCACCATATATACAGGGAAGTCAATTTTAGTGAATATTTTCTAATAGAAAGAATTGAAATTATATTATATTAACAAAATTTTCTCCGTTTGCCGAAAACTTGTTTGTAAATATTTTACTGGTACCAGATTTTTTGTATTCAATGTAAATAAATACTTGTATTCGTGAGGATTGTGATTTGCTTGGGTTTATTGTTCCTCCATTCTCAGAACTCAGAGATTAGACCTGCGACCACTCATAACGACTGAGCTCGGGTAATTAAAACCAATTTGAAGCCGGAAAGGCTACAGTATGAATTACTCACAGAAAACTCGGCTAGCCCACCCCTGTCCCAACACCAGGTGGTGCAAGTGGAAGTGAGTCATCGAGTTATTCTTTGTATTTAGAGAGAAGAAAAAATACCAAATTTAGTGTCGATTCTATGTCTAGTTCTCGAGATATTCGTATCTGCTTGAATAATCATTAAGCCGTTATTTTAGCCCCCCAAGGGGTTGCAAGTTAGAGATAACCACTGAATTATATTTTGTCGACATGTAGATAATTCTGCAGGAGTTGATGGCATTCTCATGTATGGTTGATTTTTTATGAATTTTTAAAAATCAGACCGAGTACCTACTGACCTCCCTGGAGGCGCAAGTGAATGTGGCATATGCAGAAATTATGAATTGATGCTTGTAGATGTTATTGTGAAATTTGACCCCAATCCTATGTCTAGTTTCCCAGATATGAAATACTCACAGAAAACTCGGCTGGAACTTTAAAATGACATTTTAAAGAATACCGATCCCACAACAGATGCAAAATTAGAAGTTGAGAAATATTTAGAGGAGTGTTTGCTACAGAGTGCACAAGATCCTGTAAAATGGTGGTATACGAAGCGAGAAACTTATCCCAGATTATATGAATTATTTAAAAAAGACTATGTATTGTTGGAAATTAAACAAACTCGAAATCGTTATCATTTAATAATTCCAATATGGAATGAAAAATAATAATGAATAAAAATCAGCGGCCTTTTATCTCTGAGCTGGGACGTATGCTCTCTGTTCCGTTTCCATCGGAACTGCGTTATCGGTCTTAAGGCAATAAACATCTCCAGTGTTTATTTACATTAGCATTCTTTCTAAGGGTCCCGGACCAGCGGCGGCTTAGGCAATTTTTCTTCATATTTATGGCTTATATAACCCACGTCTGAGCCTTCAGAAAGATTGTTTTCGCAAGCCGGACAAATTATTGTCGATCGTAGGAACCGATTGGACAGCAATGAAGTATCGCAAATTTTATTTTTGTGTTCCATCTTATAATAACATATTTCTTATATTTCGTTTTGTATGTAAATATAACAAAATATCTTCACTCTATTCAATTTTTCAATATGTCCATATACCGTTTAAAATAGTAAGGAATAACAAGTTACGGTTAAACTGAATTGGTATGGTAAAAAGTTTATAAAAGAAGTATAATGGGTGAAACCGCAGAAAATATGAGAATTGGATGGAAGGTACTTGCCAACACGTGTTTCTGCTCATTGGCTTCTTCAGGGCAAGGCAACGAAGAAACCAGGATAGGGATGGAAAAGAATAAATATGAAAGAATCGATAACAGGTGACCACAACAGGAGCTAGCATCCAATTTGTGGCTTCAACCCTAGATACCTCATGGTTTCTTGGGTGCCTTGCCCTGAAGAAGCCAATGAGCAGAAATACGTGTCGGCAAGTACCTTCCATCCAATTCTCATATTTTCTGCACTCCTGCGGTTTCACCCATTATACTTCTGCTCGGAATTTTTACGTTCAATTGAGAAATAAAAAAAAAATCATACTGTTATTCTTTCTCGTAAACTCTAATTGTCGATTTAAAACTCTATGATCTTGGAAGAATCGAGAGTAGGGTGCCTCATCTCCACCCATAAGAGCAAAATATTTCTCTCAAAATCATAATACAGCTCAATTCTATATGCCAATTCACCAGCAACCATCGTAAAAAGCGAAAGATCATGTCACAATTAAAATATTAACGAGACCGCAATGTGAAACCACCGAAAATACCGTGAATGCACCTTGCGGTGGACACAATCATGCTGACCTTGACAGGAAAAATAATAAAAATTCCGCCGAATACGAATTTATAAGTCATATTTTGGCATTTTTGCCGTTGTAAAACAGCAGGACGGCGGCCATCTTTATACGACATCTTTGGTGAATTATCATGGGTATCGGTACTAAAGACGTCTCATATTTGACTTTTAGCGCAGCCTTCAATGTCTATATGAAAGTCTGGGAGAAGAAACCTAGATTGAGAGAACGATCTATTGAGTGTGCAATTGAAGAATATTAAACTCATTAACACATTGTACACGGTTTATTTATTCTTTTGATCTTGAGCTTATAATATTCCAGATTTCAAACAATACTGTCTGTGTGGGTTGAAAATTTAAGCAGAAGTTGAAGAAGTCAGCTTTTGATACAATGGGATCGGAATAAGCCTCACTAACAATAGTATATAACATTAGTAGCAAGGTGAGAGGGTTTTTATTGGCGAATGGAGGATATTTTCCTCCTTGAGCCAGTAAAACCCGTTACCTTGCAGTATTGTTTTATATTTTATTTGTTCCTCATTTGTCAAAAGGTTAGATGAATTCCAAAAAATCTCAATAATTTGTCGCAAATGTCGTAAGCTATGGAAGCGTTGCCATGAACATGTCTGTTTATTTTTCTTTACATTTGTTTTGGCGAAAGCGAAAATGAATGTACCAAAAGAAATTATTGAGGCAGCCAGCAGTGTAGCTTCAAGTTTATTACTTGCAAAATCAACTTCAAAGTACACGCGAGAATACGACTTCAAAAAGTGGCAAAACAAAAATATTGTGATTTAGGGTAACTGAAGATGTTTTGTTGGTCTACTTGAATCAACTATCAGCTAGATTCAGCCTTAATACTTTATGGGCAAAATGGTCTATGCTGAAAAGCTGCTTGGAAATGAAAGAAAATGCCCCTGTTCGCAGGTTTGTTTTCCTTAAAAAATTTATTGAAAAATATGACGTTTAGTTGTCATTTGCAGACTTCAAAAGGTAACAGCGTTGAGAGTTACACGCTAAAAAGGCCAAGGTATTGAGTAAAGAAGAGGCTGAAAAACTTCTTTTACATGCTCCTGATGACCAGTGGTTGCTGGCGAAAATTGTAACAATATTTGGATTTTTGGATGTTGTCGATGTGACGAAATTCTCTCCTTAAACATAAATGATGTAGAATATATGGGAAAATACGTTATTGTGACATTGCGGCAAACAAAAAATTTAACAACAAGAAGATTAACCATAACCGATGATGGCTGCAGCTTCAAGCCCTGCATGTTATACAGAAAATATGTAAATCTTCGGCCTCCGGAAACAGGAAGACTAAAATTGATGACATACCGACATGGAAAGTGCATTTCCCCGCACACTATTTGTGGAGTCCCAGAACAAATAGCGAAATACTTAGGTTTAAAAGACCCAGAGTTATACCAAAGAGTAGAAACAAGAGGGTCAAATTAGTACTGAAAATTTTGTTCACGTATTTCGAAGCGAAACCACAGAATCGCATAAAACGATTCCTCCCTTGACTCAAAATCCCATAAGAGCAATGTAAATCGAGGCAACACCAATGAAATCACATTTCGTTATCACGTGCAATAAGATAGCCAATCGGTTCCTAGTTCCTGTAGCAGGAATCTAAACGAAAAAGGATTTTAATCGACATGAAGATGAATTTGGAAAAATCATTTTTTATTTATTAGGAAATATGAAAGCACTTTTTTTTCATCACAAGTGTTTCTGAACGACTTACTTCAGGAACCAATACGCAATTTCGTGAGTAGCAATATTTCCACTGTTAATTTGTATTTTGATCATTTGCAATCTATTTTAATTTATTACTAAAATATCTTATAATTTAAAGCTACAACAATTCAACTGAGAAAATTGTAAAAGTTCACACCTTTTAAAATTTTAGACCATTGCCATACAACTTTGAGGAAGAGATCAATAACAGAACATTTATTTCCTATGGAATATGTGTGAAGACTAGAGAGAATTCATAAGAAACAAGAAAATATCATTTGATACAATGGACGAATTAAATAGTAACGTTACCCACATATAGTTCAACTAATACTGCAGTTTTGTAAACAAACGAATAAGAAATATCCTTTTTCAAAATCGTATGAGAAGAAGAAATTTTCTTTTAATGGATCTTATTATATGGGGATGAAAATTGTTTGATAAGCTTTTTTTAAAAAGTATTTCCTAATACAAGAATGTAAGAATAATGTATAATATATTTTCATCAAAATTGTAATGGAACCATTATATTATGTTTGCAAGTTAGAAGTCCTTTGATTATTGATGACAAACTTCTTACGAAGAAGTTAATTCCTGTCTTATGAATTGTTTCACCAATTTCAAAGTTACACAAAATAAGCTGACGAATAATTGTAATCATAAAAGTTTGTGAATTTTGCTGATCAAATTTTTTACCAATTCCAGACAATAATTTCACTTTCATGTATTGAATGTCTAAATAATGGACTAAAACAAAAGTGCAACAAATAAAAAGGAAATTTTCTTTATAATTCATTTAATATAGTTACATCAAAAGTTAAAGAAATTCATTAAAAATTTGTAGTTTCTTCAGCATTTTCAATCTTTGTCATATAATTATCTCGGTTCCATCTTGAGCATTCTCAGAACATAAAAGAACAATTTCCTATTCTATAAAAATATTCATACATACAAAGGGATCAGATCCCTGAACTTGATATCCAGTTGAACGGTAACTTTTGGAAGAAAACACTGAGAAATATTAACTTAACATCATTTGTGCTGCAGTATATTAAGGTTTCTAATTTTTTTATTTTTCCTTTTGTTACATTCATCACCCTGTAAATTCTGATTTTTAAAAACAAATTTAGCATATATTTGTAGGGAAACTGAGCAAGGATGATGGAAAGGGATAGTTCTCAGTTTTTGGATTAGCAGTTGATGAGGAGATGTAGTGGCAGCGGCTTTCATGTTTTGTGATGTTTGCACATTGCAGTTTACCATTATTGTGGAACATGTTTGAGTTCCCTTATTGATTCCTATTCCATCGGTTTGTGTACCCATATCAAAGCTTTTTGGTCTCTTAAACAGATTCAAAGTAGGATCAGCCGTTTTATTTAAGTAGCGGCCAGTCATCAAATAAGTGATCACTGCAAATCCTGTTTCCTCAGAATTGTGGCATCGCTGCAGGCCAATTTCCATTGCAAGGCTCGTTGAGGGTCATCTGAACTGGGAAATCTAAAGAATCTCACACCCGAAACATTCGAACATTACTCAACTGAACATCTTCTCTTGGTTTCACTCATTTTATCTACAAACCAGACTTCTCTGCAGAGCTATGAAAAAGCTTAATCCAAATATGAAAACCCGTGCGGAATGAAATTCTAGATTTCCTATACAAAATCAGCGATAACTTTTACTCCATATATCACACTATCATTAAAAATTTTCGAATGGAGGAAAAAGAATTCATAGACAAGTTATATAAAATATGCCATTTAATTCAAAGGTTTTGATTAAATTAAGGATCTGCTATGATTTTCAGAAATACCCGGTGAATTGTACTCATGTACATTGTACTCAATG
Organism: Micraspis discolor; assembly: GCA_030674115.1. Taxonomy (NCBI): domain Eukaryota; kingdom Metazoa; phylum Arthropoda; class Insecta; order Coleoptera; family Coccinellidae; genus Micraspis; species Micraspis discolor. The sequence goes on along the minus strand of JARTUT010000529.1, from coordinate 60,646 downwards.
TACTCAATCTCAGTCTGGCTTTCGTCGCGGACACAGCTGCACGACTGCTCTGCTCAAGATTACCGATGATATTTTGTCAGCCACGGATAAGGGTCTCATTACAGCACTTATATTACTTGATTATAGTAAAGCCTTTGACTCTATTTGTCATCAATTACTGATTTCCATTTTATCTTTCGTGGGCTTTTCAAATGAGGCTGTGCTACTGCTCAAAAGCTATCTCTTCCACAGAACACAGCGAGTCAAAGTTGATGGCTCTTTGTCGGACCCTTTGTTCATCTCGTGCGGGGTGCCCCAGGGTTCTCTCTTGGGTCCTCTGTTGTTCATAGTTTATACCCATGGATTTTGGAAATACCTTGAGTTTTGTGAGGTTCATTTTTATTGTGACGATACACAACTTTATTACAGTTTGAATGCTAATGCTGTTGATGTACTGGAGGAACTGAATAAGATTAATCGCGATTTACAAGCTATCAAAAAGGTGTCAGAACAACATAACCTGCTTGTCAATGGAAGCAAATCTAAGGCGATTTTTTTTGGTAATCAGTCAGCATGTGATATGTTAGAAGAGTGTAGTGAGTTTGTTATTGGTACGGAGAAGATTCCTGTTGTTAAAACTGTACGTAATTTGGGTTTGTTGATGGATAATTCTTTTCGCTATAGATTACATATCTCAGGATGCATAGGAAGATCAATGCATGCCTTAAGATTGCTTTATCCGCATCGCCGATCGCTTCCGCTTGAACTGAAGAAATCACTATGCGACTCTATGGTTCTGTCTAATTTCACTTATTGCTCGCAGGTGTTTTTCTCATGCCTGGATCAGAATACTCTAAGCTGCATTCAGAAGGTACAGAACTCCTGTTTGAGATTTATCTTTGGAATTAGAAAATTCGAGCGTATTTCATATAAGTTGTCGGAGGTCAAATGGTTGAATGTACGTAACCGGTTCTTGCTGTCTGCTCTGGTTTGCTATCATGGAGTTGTGCTATATCGGAAACCATCATATTTGCATCGGAAAATTACTTTTAGATCTGATGTCCATAACCTTAATATTCGAGGAAGGGGTCTCATATCTCCTCCTAAACATAATTTGTCTATTTTTGAGAGGTCATTCAGTTTCAGCATATATAGGCTATACAACAAATATATTACCAATGGATGGCATAGTCTTCCGGTGGCTTCCTTCAGAAAGAGAATAAAAGATTTGTTATTATCTGAACAGTGTCAGTCCAGTAACTGACGCACTTTTACCTGCACTTGATTTCGCTCCTTCATTGCACTGTAGCCAATTCAGAATGTATTGCTTTTTTTTTTCTTCTCTTCATCATAGATTTTTAACCTTTTGTATTGTACTACATGAACTAGCATGAACTTGAATCAGGGCTTGAGTGGAAGAGCAGAGAGTGGCTCCTCGTGTCACAATCTGAACTCCGCCCTGTGATTGTACATTGTTTTTATATTAGGAATAAATGTATTGATAATTTGGATTCAATAAAGTCATTATTATTATTATTATTATTATTAGTTGTTTCGCGGTTTAAATTCGAATTTGGAGAAGAGAGAGATATATATCCTTTTCTTATTAGTTCCGCCCCTTTTTTCAACGATAGAATTCTCAAGGTCATTGAATCGTTGACGAGAAAAAGGCCGGAGTGCTCCATCTTTGTAAGGTAATCTTTGGTTATACACCGGCCACTCTTTTCTCAGAACTGGGGCCACTATGGTTGCGAATTCGGGTTGAGATATTTTAGCACTAAAGCGTGCAGGAGGGTGGAAGAGCACCGAAATTGCGATGAGTTACGTGGATGATTCGGTCAACAAAAAAATCGAAATGTCTAGCAACTTATTTGCGAGTAATAGAGTAATATTCTGCAGTCCCCGAGTTCAGCAGTTTCTGAATCAACAGATGGTTCATCATCATCATTATCAACTCTTTCATCATCAAAAATCTGTGTTACTGGAAATAACAATTGTACTATGATTTTCAACATATATGAGGATAAAACAAAATTTTCTATTGTAAATAATACTACTAACTAGTAAAAATAAAAATAACTGTCAGTTTTACAAGTTAGTGACTAAAACTTAAACTTAAACCGACGTTTACAAATGACAAACAAATAAAAACCTTTACTCTCTTATACAAGGTGCTCTGTTTAGTTTCCGACAAACTGAAATTGGTTATTAATCATTTTGAGCAAAAAAGTTCCCATCAACATGGGTCCAGAAATGCTTCCTTTCCGAGATACAGGGTGTTGAAGTTGAAAAAATAATTCGCGTTTTCTTTAATATCTTTCTACTGATTCCAAATAATTGCATGAAAATTGGTACATAGGGGTTTTTGGAGGTGAGAAATTCAAATTTGTGGTCGATTCAGTTGTATTTTCTAGAGGGCGTCACTTGTGATCATTTAGTCCCTTTTAAACCATTGCAACTTTTTCCTGTTACCCTATACGTCATTTTGTACTGGAAAAACCAATTCCCATGGCTTTTCTAGTTACAAAAGGTAACGTCATTTAAGTCGCTAGGACTAACGGTTTGCGAGAAAAACACATTTAGAGCTTATGATTCATACAAATTTTCATAGTGAATTTTCAAATTTTTCAAAAATTTCTTTTGACGATTTTATATATCAATTTCTTTTTATTACACACTGTTTTGAGTATAATATTAATAGTTTTTAAACTTGGAAGTGTTATTCAAAGAAAAATCTATTTCGTAAACCCCTATAATAGCTTACAAAATCAATTCCCTGGCTTTTCTAGTTGAAAAAGGTATACCTCATCAAAGTAGCTAGAAGCATTCATTTCAGAGAAAAACGCATTTAAAGCCAAATCCATATTATTGTAATCTCTGAAACATGTAGAAACAAATTTGTAATAATTTTACATCAAATATGTTTTAGAAGTAACAATTTAGAACAAAACAAAATAACATACTAATTTTTAAAGAAGGTGTTTGAAATGTTCACCGTTCTGTTGAATGCATAAATTACATCATGGAATGATTAATTGTTATACAATTACAATTGTTGCGGCGTAATCACATTTGCTGTCTTTCGAATTCTTAAGAGTAATTCTTCTCGGGCGTTAACTGGGATAGCATAAACTTGATTTTTATTGTCCCCCAAACAAAAAAATTAACAGGATTTAATTCAAAGGAGCGCGGTGGCCATTCTACAGGGCCACCTCTCCTAATCCATCTGTTTTCATAAGATGCATTTAGTCAATTTCTGACTGGTCGAGAATAATGAACTGGAGATCCATCCAACTGGAAAAATACATCATCTCCAATATTTAGAGGGCAGATTTTCAACAAATGTGGGGTGGGCCTCAATTTAAAAATTTAAAAACATTTCACAATTAACAATATTGAGGAGCTAAAGGGTCCAAAATTTCTACAAAAATGTTTCCCATCCAAATATTTAATTTGAATTCATTTTGAAAATTTTTAGGTTGAACTGCATGCGGAATTTCTATCGCCTACTCATGAAAATTCTGAAAATTAACTATTCCTCTTCGAGTAAAGTGGATTCATCAGTCCAAATTACTTTTTCTGAAAATTCTGGCTCTTGTTCATTTCTTGCAATAATTAATCTGCACGAAGCTGTTAAGCCAAAAATAGCCTCAGTGAACACAACTTTTGTCGACAAGAGTGGATCCTCGCAAGCTTGTCAAGAGCCCAACGACCAAAACTTAGATGATTCGGAAGGTGATCGGCTTCAGTTCTTGAACGAATTGAATTTTGCAAGATTTCAAAGAAAGATCCTTACGTAAAATCCGCCAAGTCTCTGAATATGAAAGGCCAAGCTATCGAGAACGGCAACCAATCGACACGTCAGGGTCATCACGTACATTCTCTCCCACCTTCGCTATATTCTCTTCACTACGAGCTGGATATTGTCTATTTGGTCGAGTATTATCCAATAACGAATATTAAGTCTCAAATTTAGTCATGGTAGAGCGAATTGTGGGTTCGTAGGTCGATTATGTTGACCGTAAATCGCTCCAAGTGCACGATACACATTAATTGGAGAACGCCCATTTTCGTAATAAAGCTAAAAAATTTGTAGACGCTGTGCCGGACTAAGTCGTTCCATTATGAAGTGGCAGATACTATTAAACAAGAATACCAATTCAGTGTTTCATCTTGGACGAAAAATCTATCACAAAAAAGGGTTCGACAACAGAAAAAAAATCTCAAATCATTGCCTTCGGGCCACCGCCGTATCGAAACTGGCAAAGAGAGGAATATCAGACCAAAATTTAATAAAATTATCGGGTCATTCGAATACGAAATCAATAACAAGCTATTACAAATGGGTCCAGATCAACAACAAAATATAATCGAACTAATGAGAGGACATGAAAAAGAACCACTTCATCAACATGACTTAGGTTTGTTAAGCAAGCAGTGTCTCAGTGGAAGCGTCAACATCAATCAGTACATTAAAATCAAAATGTGACTAACAATAATAACTACTAAACAGTGGCGGCTTGTCCTATGAGGCAGGTGAGGCAGTGCCTCATCAAAAAAATTCTGAACCGAATATTTCTTCATTTCCTTTCATCATCATTTTTTTCCTCAATATTTTTCCCAATTTCACGTTCCTTTTATATTCATAACAAATCAAATCCTCTTTGAATAAACGGTTGGAGGCATGCCTAACGCAGGCTTCTTTGACTGAATTAGCGTGTCATACTTCGATGACCTACGAGAACGTAATGGAAAGCCGTTCTAGGATTAATCCGAGGCTGGCCTCTGCGCGATCTTAGCCGATCTGAGATCGTTTCGTTTCTGCGATGTCCAACGGGTTATCTGCGTCGAAGCGGTGAGAACATATCTACGGCTTTGAAGGTGGCTTCTCGAGGAATTAGAGGCTGGCCTCAGGTTTTTATTCGAGTTAATCGGGAAGCGGGAAATAGAGAAATAGGGTTAGTTCACTTTGTCGTTATTTAGAGGTATCGCGTTTGCTGTGTATCGCGTATGATTATAATCTTTTTTAGGTGAATTTTTTCTGAATATAAATATTTTTTATCGAAAGTGACTACCAGATCGCGAAATGGATTCAGCGGGACCTAGTAATAGTAAATCTTTTGAAATTCCTAAGGAACATGTTCAGTGTACTTGTGATATTATTAATTTTTTAATAAATAAGCAACATTTTTCGACTCATTCGTATGATGATAAATTATATTTAATTAAGGAAGTTAAGCGACCTGTTCCAGATTTGAGGAAATCTCTAGTGTCTAGTGGTGGGGTCGGTAAATCAAATCGGGGATTCCAAAATACGTGGTATGACAAGTACGACTGGCTTACTGGAAGTATTACTTTGAAAAAAATATTTTGTTGGCCGTTTTGGTCGAAAAGTGATTTGAAAAATTTATCTCGGGGTCTATCGCTACACAATAAAAGTGCTCAGCATATTTCATCTAATTGCAAGCTTACCGTTATGAAAAAGCAAAAACAAAATATCGCCACAGCAATAGACAATGCGCGTCAAATAGAAATAATTGAAAATTTTAATGCTAAAGTCAAAGAAAATCGACAAATTCTAAGAAATTTAATAGATATTACGATGCACCTCTGTAGGTATGCAAGAGTTACCTTTTAGGGGGAACGATGAATCGATTGAGTCTTTAAATCGCGGAAATTTCAAAGAATTGGTAGTTCTTGTTAGTAAATTTGACACGAATTTAAAAACATTTTTAGAAAATGACACTAACAGTAAATCGGTATTTTCTGGTACATCTAAAACCATTCAAAATGAATTAATTGATTCGGTTGCTTTTGTTGTGAATAAACAAATCGAGGACGAAATTTCACAATCATTGTTTTTTTCTTGACAAGTTGATGAAACAACTGACATAAGCTGTCATTCCCAGTTATCAGTCATTTTTCGTTATGTAATAGATGACCAACTTGTTGAGCGCTTCATGGGATTTTATGATGTTAGTTCTGGGCGTTCTGCTGATGATCTATTTCAATTTTTATCTTCAAAATTCGGAAAATTTGACAACTGCTTCCGCAGAAAGAAGTTTCTCTGCGTTGAAAAGGATTAAAAATTATATTAGGAATACAACTGGACAGGCGCGGCTGAGTAATATGGCTAAAATTTCGATCGAAAGAGGATTCATAAAATCACAGGACGAAAATATTTTTATTGACAAGGTTATAGTTCATTTCGCTGAACAGAAAAATCGTAGAATTCCATTGATTTACAAAAAATTTTAATATTGAGAACTCAATTTAGAATAATTGTCATTTATAACTTTCAGAATAAATCCTATTTTACACTGCCTTTTTAATTTTTTTATTCAGTGTTAATATTTTTCAGAGTTTATTTTATTTATTTAGAGTTTATTTCGTTATATTGAAAATTTCCAACTTGATCTGATCCGATTTCCTTCATTCCCATCCCACACGTGGAGGGATGTTCTACACCTCCACGTTGGTTCTTGCTGTACTGCTGCATAATAATGGTTTTCATATTTTTGAGCAATTTAGTATATCGAAAAATAAGCTCATAAAATATTGGGACAATTAAATTAATGGCTTTTTTTGCTGAATAAAATAAAGTATTATGTATATAAATAATTCGAGGATTCATCAAAAATTCCAAGCATTAGTGAAGAAAATTTTTTTAATATATTTATTATGCAACTGACGAAGTAGAGTTCACTATATAAACTTTGTTCACCACGTAAACCCTATATATATATATATATATTACATTATTAAATTTTTTTTCATATGTGCCTCACCATACTATATTGTCACGAGCCGCCACTGCTACTAAAATTGTAATTTATTATACAATCAATAATAATAAATAAAAATAATATTTTGATGAATATTCCAGACAATTTCTTGTTATTATATAATGTCAGTAATAAATATTTTTAATATTTTTATTAGGTATTTCACTTTTTGCTTACCAATATGTGAAATATATATACAGGGTGAGTCTTTGACCACTGCGTAAATTTTAACCATAGATTCTTGACGTCAAAAGACATATTTTCTTTCTATAACATTTTTCCAAATTTGGCCCTGTTCAAAAAATATAGGGTGTTGAAATCTCATAAAAAAATTGCATTTTCACCTGTAATATTCAAACGACAATATCAATTGAAATGATCCCTTGTAGAAGGTTTTTGATAAAAGTCATGCATATTTTGGCATCAATAGATTTATTCCATTTTTTGTGTGTTTCTCACTACCACTATACAGGTTGCATGAAAAACAAATATCACTTGAACTAAAGGTCTGTATCCTGTGCTTCCTAGGAATCATTAGTCTTTTTTGAAGATAAAATCACTCCTCATCTTTTTTTCTAAATTTTTGAGATATTTGAAGTTGAAAGGAATCAAATCGATATAATCATCTTATAAAACATGAGTGAGTGAATCATTTTTTAGAGGAACAATAATGTTTTTAAACAATTCAGATTAAATAGTGGATGCTTTGGAAAGTAATTTTCATTCAAACTAAACTGGAATACAGAGGGGTATGTGAAAACTTGAAATGTTTATAACTTTTTAACGCGGCAGAATATAGAAAAACGGTATGGGAAAATAATGTTTCTTTTGATCTCAAGATCCTATGATTAAAATTAAAGCAGTGATCAAAGACTCACCCTGTATATATGCCGTATGACTTTGGTGGAAAAGTTATTGCCATCTTAAAATAGCTAGATTTACTGTTATTCGAATATTCGACAACAAATATCTCTCTGCTGTTGATTTTGAAACAGTCAGCTCCCGTACCTCCGAGAAATTCATCAGGCCTATTAATCGACACACGATAAACTAAATTTGAAAAAAGTCACGGTATATAAATAAAGTGCAGCGAGGTACTAACCGACTGAATTATTCATACATTATGGAATTTGAATTGGAAATCGAGAATTTTTGAATGACTAAGAAGACATCACCTGGGATAACTTGTTTTTGCGTATAAATGTCAAATAACTGATCCCAGAATACGATGTTTTTCGAGAGCCTTCAGGACGAATCATTACATCTTTTATTTTTAAGTGAATCGGATCCATTTTCTAATCTTTATTCGGTACGTCATAAATTTTATTTCTATATTTCAGGATCACAACGAGATCATTACAGAATTGGATTTAGTCATATTTTTCATGGTATGATGGTAAACAATGATAGTCAGTCCAACCAAATTTCAATTCACATAATTTGAAATGTATTTCTTTACAAATTACTGACAATTCTGTCAGACAACATATTGACTGAGAATTAAATGAGTTTAATTTCATATTTTGGCTAAAAATTCTTAGTCCGAAGATGATACAGGCATTTGAGCAGCTGCAGTTGCTACATAAGTGAAATTCGACACCTAACTTATTTGTGGTGCTACTTCATTTAGTTAATTTAGTTAAAGCTTCTCTTCGATGGTTCTTCATGGAGAGCTTCATCCAGCTGAAGTCACCGTTAGATGGATTAAGCGTTCGAATGGAAGGTATACCAGGTTTACCGGTAGGAAGTGAGCGTAAAGATACAAATGTCTCGATAGGGAACATTTGTTGTGAACGAGCCTTTATTTTTGTTTGTTTGCAGTGACCTCTGTGAAATATATTTAGTATACATAAAGTGATTGAATAGACAACATCATATTTTTTCACCGTGTTAAAAATGTCGAATTTTGTACCAGAAAGTGATGATTTGCCGAAAGCATCAATTTTTTGTTTTCATTTAAGAAAATTGCTCCAGAGTCGCATGGTATGCTTGTCGAGGCATATGGTATCAGAAGCAACATGCAATGGATGGTTCCAATGGTTCAGAAATAATAATAATAATATTGTTTATTCACAAAATTACAAAATTAAGGGATAAAGTTACACTCTTACACACTAAACTGCAAATAAATAAAATATCACAGAAGCAAAATATGCTTGTTAGTGATTAATGCAAAAATAGAAATATGACAACATACACAGACAAAATACTAATATAAATTCATAACTAAAGCACATGTCCTCAATTGAAATCAATGCTTCATTGTAAATTTCTTCACTGATTTGTATATTTGGATTTCCCATTCTATTCCGTATTTGATACAAAATATCATCACACACATTATCTTTGTACTTGATTCACAAATCAATTCTAATTTTTCTCGCCGTAAAAACCATCCTTGAACTTCAACGAACATTTTGAAAAAAGATTTGGCCAAATTGGTCCAGGCGTTGTTGAATTATGCGCTTACCAACACATTTTGCGATTCATTTTTATATTATAGATAAAGTTGATAAGAGCAGTGCTCATGTGGGAATTTCGGTTCTGTGGTACACATGCATCAGATCAAAGAACTATCTTGGAAATAGTAGGATTCTTTTCGACAAATTTCATAAGCATTTGCACTACTGCGGAAGCAATAACATTGCCCGCCCTTCCAGACGTACCCTCATGCCAGAGAATGCAATATCCTTCATTCAATTTCTGTAAATAATATGCCTTTGATACGTTTGATTGCGGTATATTTAGTACTCGCTGTAAATCAAAGCATATTATTGCTGTTGTTTCATTAACAGTAGTTTTATCTATATTTTTATGACTTCTAGCATGTTCCTTTTCACTGATATGGCCTTTGAATTTCAAATCCAGTTCTTCGGATAGTTTATTCAGTTTTCTTTGGTTTTCATGTTCACAACATAGATCACACTGATCTTTCTTGGGTATATAAAATTCAATATTGAATTCCTCATTGAATACTTTTGTATACAACAACTTTTTCACCGCAACAATGTCTTTAGTTATGCAGTTTTCCTGATAAAGCTCATGCATTTTTGACAGATTGAGTCCAAATTCTAAGTACTCTTTTTGGGTGTTTTTTCTGCAATAATGACCAGGCACCCGCAGGAAAGAATTAATATGTTCCTTTATTACTAGTCTACTATTTTCTGGGATTTTAATTTTATTCTTTTTTTTCTCTTTGGTCACGTTTAGGTGTATTGGTTACTCCTGCTTTCTTTTGTGAATGGAAATAGGAAATTCTTCTACTACTAATGGACAAAATTGTTAAGTAAAACTCACGACAAACACGAATTTCTTGATCATTCACAAATTTGAATCTAAAACTGTACTGTCAAGGTCTAGATGAATTTTGGTTTTCCTTACGCACCCTTTGTTTAGGAATCTTGGTTGTAGTTTTGTCATAGAAATTGAATGTTTCATCATCATTCAACAACCAAAATTTACTGAATATTTTTTCGAAACATCTTCAGAAATGTTCTTAGAACATTTAAAGGGACATTTTGTGCATTATTTATAACGAAAAATTTTGGCGTCATGCTTTTTGTTTTTCTTATCTATACAGGGTGAGTCTTTGACCACTGCGTTAATTTTAACCATAGGTTCTTGAGATCAAAAGAAACACTTTTTCCATTACGGTTTTTCTATATTCAGCTGCGTTGAAAAGTTATAAGCATTTTAAGTTTTCACACTGGGCAAATACCCCTCTGTAGTCCAGTTTAGTTTGAATGAAAAATACCTTCCACAGCATCCACTGTTGAATCTGAATTGTTTAAAAACATTATTTTCCCTCTAAGAAATGATTCACTCACTCATGTTTCATCCGATGAGGTCCATATCCAGAAGGAAGATACAAAATACCATAAACATAGATTTTTGTTGTTCTACTGTATTTTCTTTCTACTTCAAGATTATAAACCATGCCTTTCTAGTGAGAAATTCCTAAAAACCTCAGAATTATTGGGTGTTATCATCATACATTTGTTTTTTTCTTCTTAAAATTTCCAAATCATGATAACCATCATTTCTATGAATACTTCCTGAGGCAAGAGGTTGTCACTGTGCTTTTTTTTTTTTTCACTCATAGCCAGAAAAAGTCATCTATGATTTTCCAAACACTGATATTTCTGAAGTTTCTTCTCCTTGACAGAGACCAGTGAACAGGTATTTTCTGTACTGAATCCCAATAACAATTTACCTGGATAGATTACAAGTATTTCCAGATTTAGGTGTGCAATTATACTTTCTTGAAGAAATACCTAAATTTGATTTTGAAAGATCAACTAGGTGTTCTTTGATAAAAAATTTTTGTTAAATCATTAATATGAATCTATTCTGTTTAGACTATAATTACTGATTACTGATTTGTATAATCAGAGTATCTGTTTTAATTACGTAAACAAGAACATATTAGGTTGATTTTTCATGGAATTTTGAGGAAAGCAATTGGTCAAAAACTACATCCAACTAATGCCTTTGAGGAAAGCAATTGGTCAAAAACTACATCCAACTACATCCAAACTACAACTACATGGATGTAGTTTTTGACTAATTGCTTTCCTCAAAATTCCATGAAAAATCAACCCAATATGTATCTACAAGGAAATGATCTATCAGAGCGTAAACAATAACTTAAATATTGAATAATGGTTATTCATAGATTATGTCAAATAATACCTTACCATAGAATATTAATTTATTACCGAACCCCAGGAGAGAAAAAATTAATATTTGCAATGTTTTTTAAATGAAAGATAATATCTGTAACTATTATTGATCTTTAGTTATAATTTTCCTCAGAATAATTAGGGTGAATTATTATCACATTAAAATATTATAACGTCTCTGTGGTAGGTAGTTCCAAATAAAATAGTGTTCTGTGGTTCCTTGTTGTTTTGATTCTGTTTGAAACTGTCAAAAGTTATTTGTATCTTCAAAAAAAAAGTGGAAAATTTTTTAGGGATAATGGTCAGAAAATGCATTCTATTCTAATCTTTCTTGTTTATGAGCTTATAGCTTTCAGATTCAATATTGATTGAATTTTAATTAACCATGCATCATAACAACCAATCAGAAATATTAAAACTAAGTCAAATTCTATTATCTCTTAAGTTTGTGAACAAGGTTGAATCGGTATATGAAATAAAGATAATAAAGGTATAAAATAAATCTAGGAGTTTGGGATCGAAGTTTTTAAAACTCATATGAGCTCAATTTGCAGCATTCCTATGTTAGAATAGATATAATTTGATGAACCCTGAAAGTCTGAAGCTATAAAGAACCAGCTCTTCATAAAGACAAGTCTTCAATTTAACAGGTCCTGACAGAAAATACTTTACCTATTTCAACGGTCAAAATATACCGAAGAGTGATGGAAAACTTTTTCTTTATTTATTATGGAATATTATTCTGGATTAAATATTAAACAAGGTGCTAGACATCATTAACATTGAATACAGCAAATGGCAATTTAGATTTTGTGGTGAATGTAAGACAAAAATTGTTCAGTGGTTAATTTCATCTATAGTGTTTAGTGGTGGAACCATAGACTGGAGAGATTTCCCCAACCTTTTGTAGAAATATTTAATAAAGACATAAAATATGGCAACATTGAACAAATCTGATTATTGAATCATTTCAGCACAGAGTTGGATTTGGGAAAATCAGAAAATTTGGATGATAAACCCGATTTTCACAGCTAAACCCGTCGGGCTATGGAATTTTGTCGTCGACCTATCAAGTACAAAATTCATTGAAGTTGAGAGCTTGTTGCCAACTTGCAGCAGTGGCGTACAGAACATTTCTTTGACTGAGAAACCGCCAGAGAAGATGGTTATCGAACGTTTCTTCAACTGAGAAACCACCAGAGAAGATAATTTTCCTGGAATCTCAATATACAAGGATAAACAAGATAAGTTTCAGTGAGGGGGATAGTGATTACCTGTGAAACATACATGACCGAACATCTTGTCAATTCCACTCAATTTTGACTGTACATTTGTAAATAACTAATATTTGTAAAAAAGTGGAATAAATAACGACTGTTCTATTTCGAACTTTCATTGACTAGGGTGGAGGCATCAAAATTTCTCTTACCTGCTCTATTGCTAGCCGGAGCAATATTTTTTCAAAACTATCTTACCTGCTTCCCAACGTGGGGCAAAAAAATATATCTTTGTTACACATTCAATTCCACAAAATATAAATTGTTACAATCTAAATGAAGTCTTAGGAGATATTGAGTATTGAAAATTTTTTTTTTGGGAATTTTTTAAAAATTTTCTAGCCTGACGATTTCCTGCGAAATTTTGCAAGCCGTTTCGTTTCAGCCTCCCTCAATAACATTCCAAGTATCAACTCGATCGGATGAATATTCTAGTAGTTATTGAGGAAACAAAATTTCAGATGCTCATAACTACTGAACCATCCGACGGATTTGGCCCAATAACGAACTTGACCGAGATATTTGGACAATTAACCTATTCGGAAAATATGAAAACTGATTCCTTTTTGATGCTAGAGAGGGTACGGCCGGCCGGCCAGACGGCAGGACAGACTCAACTTTCGACACGAATTCTTCATCAGGGAGTCGAACCCAATCGATTGAGACCATTTTCGGCTCGATATTCCAAAATTACAGACATTCGGGCAAAATGATAGGCACTCTGTTCGGGTGAACAAGAGCGCCAAAAAAGGGGAGTTAGAACAATGTTATTCTTGACAGTCGATAATATGAAAGCTTGTCTCTTTCGGAAGATAGGTAATATACGCCCGGACAAACATACTCAAGTTAAACTCTGGATTTCTCATCAAGAAGTCAGATCCAATCGATTGAGACCATTTTCGGTTCGAGCGCGCATAAAAGATTAACGATTTTGTTCTCAAAATTAAAAGTCATTTACTCCTTGGTATACTACGATGTTTCACCAACAAAATTGGAATTTAAGCAGCACCGTAAGGGTTTCTCTATCGGCTAGATGTTAAAAATAATAAATTTTTATCGTTACCGTCTTATCATACCGACAAAGTTAACTAGATCCACAGAAACCCCTCAAGAATCCCGAAAACAAACACGTTATAAAATCGACACTATATCCACTCGATACAGCCATAAACGTCCAAATCCAAAAACAATCCGAATATACGCCTCACTAAAGAAAGAGAAACACCGTGTAGGAAAACAACTCGAACAGCGAAGATAAAGATGAAGGGACCATACAAGATACGTTTGGGACGACAACTGGGCAAACAACGTACGCTAACAATGTAATGATCCGAGCAAACACGACCCACAAACATTCTGGAGAACGACAAATTTGTCAGAACGGTGTGAAAAACCGAACTGTAAACATTTGCATTGTTTTAGGATCGGCCACATGAGGTGCTTGGGTCATAAATCAGTTTACGGCTTTGTCTTCGGACCAGTCTTGTTGAACTAGCCTTTTTGGCTGAATTGGTGGTTTGCATAATGATAGGAACGATTTCTGGAAATTAAATGGGGTTTTTATGAGAAAATTATACTGGGTGGTCATGATCCATAATGCCCGCTAAAATGCCCACGGGCATAATTAGTGTATTTATAGCAACCCTTTCTAAGGTAAAATAAACATATAATGTACAAGTGAAAAATAAAAAACATTATACATAATGTAAAAAACAATAAGAACAAACAATCATCTATAAAAATTATAAAGTCCTAAAACACCTTGTTGGATAGAGATCTAATTCTTTTTATTACCTTCTAAATAGTTAATTTTAAGTTATTTCCCAACTTATTTGTTCGATGTCATTCAAGGTTATGATTTTAATCGATTCTAGAGTTGTAACATCAATTATGATTTCTTCTTCTTGTTTGTTTTCGTTGGTCTGTTTATTTGAGACTGTTCAAAAGAGTGGAATAGATGTTGTGTAGGTATCTTATGTCTGATCTGTCATTAATGGATTTATGTGGATCATTTCGAGAAATTCTCTAGATTTCTTATTTGTTTCTCAGTCTAACACTACAGTTTCGTCATAACTGAATGTATGTCCATTCTTGGTTTTGTGCCTATAGAGTACTGTTTTTTCAATTCTCCAGACTGAAATTACATGAAATGAACAGAAGGAGCTGAAGGCTATAAAAAATGATTCAATGATTGAAAAAATCGTTGGTACATGTGTGTTGCTTCAAATGGAGTAAATTCCGAAGGAAATTCAGTAAATATTGAAGAACAGTTAAATTGAATAATTCTTGAAAATTGCAAATTAATCAATAATAGAACTGATGAGTTGAAACAATGAACAATGAATGGAGAATGGAGAATAAATGAATAATCAGATAAAACTTGTTATTGTTGAATCTAAGCTACTGATGAATAGGCTAGTCAATGAAACCTGATAAAAGAAATAATTAGTTGCAATCTAAATTTTTGATTTTGTTGTTAAATGAAAAACGCACAAAATATTGTGCGTACATCTGCAGTAAATGCTAAGGAGGAGGAGATAAAATAGGATATTTTTTGTTCTGGATAAATTAATTCGAATGGGTTTATATTTTAATGGATGCTTCAGTAAATAATTATATATTCTGTAACAAAATTTCAACCCTCTAGGCGTGAAGAAGGTTTTTCTCTCCTAACTTTGAATGAAACCTTCTGACCGGGTTGAAATTTTATAGCATCGTTAAGTAAATAATTATCGATCTTGTATTGAAATTTCAACTCTCTGAGGTGGAGGTTGAGCGGAGGAGGGGTTGAAAAATGTTTCTTTTTCATAACATTTTGAAAAAACTCCCGAATGTGTTGAAATTTTAAGGTATTGTTGAATGAATAATAATTAATCTTGTAATAGAATTTTAACCCTTTGGGGCTGAGGCAAAGGGGTGCAGTGGCTTTTTTCTTATAACTTTGAATAAAAAATTCTGAATGGGTTGATATTTTAAAGCATGGTTAAGTAAGTAATTGTAGTATATTTGAGTTTATTTAATATAGTGACAATTTGCGCATCTTGTTACTTGAGAGTTCAGTTCGATGTACAATAGCGAAGAATAAAGAGATAGAAAAATACGATATTTAATTCATAAAGGTATTAATCTTCCTGTCCGAACCGACATTAGAAAAACACTTAATACACCTCAGTTATTAACTATCTTTTAAATTAAATTAAAATTTTAACCTTCAGAGGTGGTGGCTAAGTGGAAGGGGTGAAATGGCTTATCTTCTCAGATTTCTTTGACAAAAATTTTGAATGGGTTTAAATTTCAAACTATTGTTAAGTAAATAATCATACAACTTGTATTGAAATTTCAACCCTTTGTGTTTAAAATGGAGAAACGAGAAAAGTTTGTTTTCTTATAATTTTGGATGAGAAAATAAGAACGGTTTGGCATTTTTAAGCATGCTTTAATAAATATAATTTAACTCAAAATTTCAATCCTATAGGAGGAAGGCTAGGCGTCGGTGGGATAAAATATTTTCTGAATAAGATTCCGAAAAGGTTGCTTTTATTTTATATATAAGGATTTAATCGTATCGAAATTTCAACCCCCTAGGATTAAGGCTAAGCGGTGGAGGGGGTAAAATTTTTTTCTCATAAATTTTCATAAAAAAATTGGATGAGGTTGATATTGTTTATGATTGAGCATATTTTTATTCATCCTGTGTTGTAATTTCAACCCTCTGAAGTGGACGCTAAGCGTTGGATAGGACGAGAAATGTTTTTGGCGCTCTTGTTCACCTGAACACAGTGCTTATCAATTTGGCCAAATGTCTGTGACTTTCGAATTTTCGGGCAAAAGTGGTATCAATCGTTTTGTTTGGACCTACTGATGAATAATCCGTGGTCAAAATCGATTCTGTCCGTCCGTCCGTTCCGTGAACACGATAACTCTCGAACGGATGAAGTTAGAGAGTTGAAACTTTCGGAATAGGTTAATATCTCAGCTAAGTTCGTTATTCGGTCAAATCGGCCGAATAAGTTCGGAGTAACAAAAAAAAAATTTTTTTTTCAAATGACACTGTTCAAATAAAAATTTTTTTATGGTGCAGTTTTATCAGGCGTATACAAAAATACCACTCTCGACTTCGACAAGCTAATAGTTCTGGAGATATGATTTTTCAAAATTTAAATAATTGTAAGTGGTTTACAAGAGCGTCTAAGCCAACTGACCTCACGTCAGTGCTTTCTAAATTTTTTCTTATAATGATGGATACAGAAATCCGAAAGTGTTAAAATTTCAGAAAATAATTAACTAAATAATAGTCCTATAAAATACACAACTATAGGTGAAGATAGTAATGGAGGGTAGTTAGCTGTAACTCAAAAACAAAAGCTGTGAGAAAAAAATTGTTACCATATTCAAAAAATACGCGTTATTTTGAGATTAAAGGAAACAAACGATTTAATTTTTTTTGTTGACCAGTGTTATTATTTTATAGTATTATGAAAGCATTCATCAGGCTTCACTCAACTACAACAAAAACCGGTCTCGGATATAGAGTCAAGATGGATGCGGAACCCAAAACAGGAAACAATATTCAAATCCCACATATGCACAAATTGAAAAAACACACTGAAGAGTCCATTGTGTGGGCGCAATGACGAATCACATAGGTATGGAAAACAAAAACCTGGAGAAATTGTGTTTTTTTCACAAATTCCTCAACCAATCAGGAATCTGAATTAAGTTTGTACCCTCTCAAATAGTCAAATTCAATGGCCGAATTTCCTGTCTCGGTTTCCTTTAATACTGGGGTTGTGGTCAGTTTCATTTCAATATAATATTCGTCATTTTTTCACAAGAGAAAGTTAAGAATACTTTCTGAGGTTCAACTTCGATTTCTGCTATTGAATGAGTAGATCTTCACTCAACCGTATCCACAATCATAGAAGTGCCAGTTTAAATCATAGGTGCACTTAATAAAAATTTATCAATAGCAACAAATGACCTCGCACGTCGTAACTTTTACTAATCGTAAATCCAGGCATTTGTCGCTTATACGGATTAGAAAATCTAGTACATTTGTCCTGACTGTATACGCTGCCGTTTCAAAATATCGATTTGAAAATGAATTATTCAGAAATTAACGAACCTGGTTTAATATAATGCCGCTTACATAAAATGATAATTGCCCCACAGTTGCCGTATATATAATAATTTATTCTATTCAACTGTATGAGCTCTACGATGTTGTTAAACGAACATAATGGACTGGTGGTGCCAGATTACGATACAGAGACGGCTACGATGTGAAGAATCACTGCTCCTAAGCTGAGAACAGAGAATTCTGCCTAAACAAGGCAACTCAAAGATGTTCCCCACACAAGGTTTGGAAATCATGTTAATTTCGTTTTTTTGACAAATCAGATGGATTTTTATAATGGAGAAAAGAAGGCCCCTTGCAAAATTATTATTTGGGCAATAAACACCATCTCTTATTATTCTGTTTTCAAGGTCAAAAATTAGTTTTTGTGTCAAGATAACTGTGAAAACTAGATCAAATTTCTACTTATATGTGGTTTGCAAACTTCTTCAAGTTACTCCACCAAAGTTCCGGGAACTCAATTGGTAACGCTCATGTCGGATCAAGGATAAACAGCAATTTTCTCATTTTTTCTCGAATTTCATATTAGTCGACATCGAATACTTAGGGAATTTAAAGCAAATGAATGTGTAATTATAAATATATACAGGGTGAGTCTTTGACCACTGCGTTTCCATATTCAGCTGCGTTAAAGAGTTATATGTATTTTAAGTTTTCACATTGGGCAAATACCCCTCTGTTGTTCAGTTTAGTTTGAATGAAAATTACCTTCCACTGCATCAACTATTGAATCTGAATTGTTCAAAAACATTATTTTCCCTCTAAGAAATGATCCATTCAATCATGTTTCATCAGATGATTATATCGATTTAATTCCCTTAAAATATCTCAAGAATGGTAAAATTTAGGAAAATAGACGAAGAATGATTTTATCTGCAAAATAGACTAATGATTTTAGGAAGTACAAGATTCGGACCTTTGTTTTCATGTAATTTAACCAACCTACAGTAGTAGTGAGAAACCCACAAGAAATGGAATAAATCAATTGATGCCAAAATATGCATTACTGTAATTAAAAATCTTTTACAACAGATCATTTCAATTGATGTTGTTGTTTGAATATTACAGGTGGAATTGCAATTTTTTTATGAAATTTCAACACCCTATATCTTTTAACGGGGCCAAATTTGGAAAAATATTATAGGAAGAAAATGTTTCTTTTGACGTTAAGAATCTATCGTTAAAATTAACGCAGTGGTCTAAGACTCACCATGTATATATATATATATATATAATAATGTTGTTTTGGGAGAAACTTGTGTTTTTAAAAATTCTACTTTATTTAGAAAACAACTGTACAAGCAATGTACTACGTGAGAAGATCAAATCTATATTTTTTCATGCATCATTAGACGTCTCTCCTATTTATAATAATTTAGAACAATGAGAGCATTGTTGAGAGGCGTCGCATCACTTATAGTATCACAATAAATATGAGAAAAAGGTTTCGCTCCTATTGGATTTGGTTTGAAATTTAATTTTATAGGTGTACGTTCATATTTACTTTTTTGGCAAATCTCACACGAATTAATATAGTTTTGAACATCTTTATCCATTTTAGGCCAATAATATTTACGTTTTAAACTGAGTAAATTTTCTGTTAATCCACGATGAATAGTCTTTGTTTCATGATACTGTTGTATCCTAAGAGTTTGTTCTTCCTGATCTTCAACATTTTCTAGAAATGTCTTTGCAATTTTGAAATTTAAAGTTTTGTGATCGAATTTATTCTGTAAAATTGTTATAAATGGTTTTTCTAATTCTTGAGATATAAAATATAACCCAGGTTGCTGCGGCTGAACAAATTCCTTAATGAACTGAAATATATCATTTTCAATGGATTTAACATCAACTCTTAACCTGAGTTTGTCTCCAAATAATTTTATTTTTGTTACATTGAAATTTGAAGCTTTTTTCAATATTATTTGTAAAGAGAAAGCATTTACACATCTCTCTGTGTAAGGAATTTCTAAAATTGGATTTTCCGCGCTACTATGAACAGTTATATCACTGTGAATAATAATGTTTTTATTTCTTAGTTCGCTTAGATCTTTATCATCTAAATTTGGTAGTTCATTATCAGGTTCTACTAATAGATCGATACATTCTTCCAATTCGTCATCTGAGATATGATTAATTATGGAGAGTGAATCTTCTTCAATTGGATTTATTTCAACTTTTTCTATGTAATTTAAATCTTCATTAAAATTATCATTTTGTATGTAATAAATATTAACATTGATATCTGATTCTTTAAAAATGTATTTTATCATATTAAAAATAATTGTCCATTCCAATTTATCTAATCCGCATGCTATCCTGACAATAGCTAAATATTTATCATCGTTAAATTCTCATAATTTTTTCAGATTAATAAGAGTTTCGAATACCGTTTCATAGGTTGGTTTGTCATAATAAAATTCTTTAGTTATTAAATAGTAAATATTTCGATTTTCAATTCTTATTGATGCTACTTCGCCAACAGTTTTATTTTGAGATTTTAATTTGTTTACATTTCCAAATTTACTTTTGAATCGTGATGCCATACCTTTACTCATTTCTAAATCTTTTGATATACAATGAGCTAAAGCATATTTGTTCGGGCAACTAAAAATATTTCCTTCTTTCTCCTTAATATTAGAAGGTTTTGATAATTGGTCGATTTTTATTAAGTTTTCGTAATTAATTTCATTATTTTCCTCTAGCCTTATTCTGCTGAGAGCATCTGCGTTATTTAATGATCCTTTGCTGTATTTTATTTCATAATCAAATTCTGCTAATTTCATTCGCCATCTCATTAAACGTGAATTAGGTTCTTTAAGAGAGAATAACCAAACAAGAGGTTTGTGGTCTGTATAAATTGTAAATTTCCTTCCATAAAGGTATGGGCGAAATATAGAACAACCGTGTAAAATAGCGAGACATTCTTTTTCAATTACACTATAGTTAATTTCAGCTTTATTCAATGTCCTACTGCAAAAAGCTACAGGTAGATCATTTGGTACTTGACCTTGTGATAAAACTGCACCGACAGCAAATCCTGATGCGTCCGTGGTTAAACTAAAGATTTGTTAAAATCTGGATATCTTAATATAGGGTAATTCATCAAATTATTCTCACACAATTGAAATGCTTCTATGTATTTGGGATCGTCAATATTTATTTTTGCATCTTTCTCCAAACATAATGTTGAAGGTTTTGTGATTTTTGCAAAGTTAGGAATGAATTTTCTGTAATATCCTACTATACCAAGAAATGATTTAATTTCTTTTTGAGTCTTGTGGATAGGAAAGTATGAAATAGCTTCCAATTTATTCGGATTCGGTTTAATACCTTCCTGGTTATCACATATCCTAAAAATTCGATTTCTTCTTTAAAAAATAACATTTATCCAACTGAATCTTTAAATTATCCATTCTAAGTGTTTCCAAGATATTATGAATATCTGCCAAATGTTTTTCGATCGTTTCCGAAAAAATAACTACAATTTCCATATACACGTAACAACATTTACCTATAAAATTTTTAATACATTATTCATTAATCTTTGGAATGTTGCTGGCGCGTTTTTTAAACCAAAGGGCATTCTTAAAAATTCATAATGTCCGTTATCAACAGAAAAAGCTGTTTTCTCAATGGATTCTTCATCTAATTCGATTTGATGACATCCTGATGCAAGATCTAGTGTCGTAAAATATTTTTATTTCCTAATTTATCCAAAATAGCTTCAATTTGTGGAAGAGGGTATTTGTCATCAATAGTTTTATCGTTTAGTTTTCTGTAATCAATTGCCATACGCCATTTCTTTTTTTCTGACAAATCTTGTTTTTTCGGTACTAAGACTACCGGAAATGCCCAAGGGGAACAACTATGTCGAATGATTTTTTGTTTTAGCATATCATTTATTTGTCTTTGTATTTCTTCGTCTACCGTTCGAATTTTGTGTTTCACTTGATTTGAAAAATTTAAAGGTTGTCCAGGTAATTGCAATGCATCGATATTTGTTTGAAAAATTTTCATTAATTGAGTAGAAATTTTGGGTTCCAAATGAGAAAGATCAATTGGTATGTCAATAGGCTTTTGACAAACCTGTTGGTTTTTGAATGGTATCTTACAATATTCATTCTTTAATACTCCATTCTTGAAATCGATTCTCAAATTATATTTGTTTAGAAAGTCTGTCCCAATGAGACCATCATAATTTTTATGAAATTTATATAGAATGAAAGGATGATAATCGTTCATATTGAATTCTGAAAATAGAGGTATTAAAAGTTTTTCATTCGAAGTTTGAGATTTAAAGCATGCCGTAAGAGTAGTATCTTCATTAAAAATATTTTGTTTAAAATTATTGTATGCAAATTTCGGGTCAATAAGACAAACTGAACACGCACTATCTATTAACAGTTTACACTTAGGGTTCTGAAATTCTACATACGGTAAGTGATTAATATTATCAAAAGAATTATTCAAGTCAATGTATCTTTTTGCTTACTTTGATCGAATCGTTTATTTTGATAAAAACCTTTATTTTGGTAAACGTCTTTATTTTGGTAAAAACCTTTAGAGGTAGATGGTTGAGGATCATCTCTTTGAATATTTGTTAACTCTTCCGAAACGAAATTACGTTGAGGATTAAAATATTTTTGTTGATTATTATTCTGATATTGGGTAGAGTATTGGGTTTTTTTTGGATACTTCCTAGTCTGAATTGACATTTTTCAGGTGGTGTTGTATTTTTATAGTTTGGATTTGGCTGAAATACATTTGAGTTTGGTTGAAATACATTTGAATTATGTACTCTTTGGTACATTGGTTTATTTGAAAAATTTGCATTCTGATGCGTCGCTCTATTTGAATCAAAGGAATTCGAATAAAAATTCCTCGAAGTATTAATAGGTCTATTGAAAGTAAAAGTACCAGACTTTTGCGGAGTCTGCTGAAATTTGTTACGACGGCTTTTATCTAATAACTCATACTGAGTCATGTTACTGATGTAATCTTTCACTGCGTTGACTGTTTCGTCGAACGATAAATTATTATTAGTTATCAAGTACGTTCTCAATTCCACTGGCGAATTTGATATTAATACTGTTTTACAAATTTTTAGAATATTTATTTTATATAACAATTTTTCCGGGTCTGCCATATTATCGGCATCGATTCTATAGTTTATTCGTATTTTCATAGCAATTATTTGCTCGATAAAATTCAGTAAATCTTGGTTCTGTTTTTTGCTCATCAACTGCAAATTATGAACCAGAACGTCTAAGTTTATTTGATCACCAAATTTATTATACAAAAATTGTTTCAAAACGTCCCATTCATCAGGGATATCAGAGGTTGACACCTCGGCTAATGCCCTGTCCGTTAATTTTGATTTTACTACCGCGAAGCAGTATCTTTTAACCATATCATTTTCCAATCTAAACATTTCAAAGTAACTTTGAACGCTTTTTATGAATGTGTGTAATTCATTTTCTTTTCCTGAGAATTTTGGTAGCAAAAATCCAAATTTCTCTGCCATAGTCAGTTCTACTCTTTCTTTCGTTTTTTTACGTTCACGAAAATGTTTTATTGACGTAATCGTGACAATTCAATTGAAGAAAAAAAAATCAGATTTCAATTATAAAAATTAAGACTTTATTCGATGTCTTGTCAAATAATTAAATAATTTAATAGTTATGTAATAGGTTTTTTAATAAGAACCTAAAAACTTCATACAAGTTTTACGATCAAAACTAGAAAAAGATTGATAATTTTTGGGCCAGAATTATTAGAATCTGGGGAAAATAGAATGGAATCTCTCACCGTTGGTTTTTCCAATGTGGATCTTGGAGTCGTTGAAGGCGCTAGTCGACAATCAGACTTCCTGCTTCTCCTCGTGAATTCTCCTTGTGCTGAATGGTTGATACCAACAGTTTCAGACTCTCTGGGTGGACCTCTGTATTTTTACACCGTCGAGACATACGCAGGTTTTCTTAAAACTGGCACAATCCCAGACCTCGTCGCCAATAATGTTGTTTTGGGAGAAACTTGTGTTTTTAAAAATTCTACTTTATTTAGAAAACAACTGTACAAGCAATGTACTACGTGAGAAAATCAAATCTATATTTTTTCATGCATCATTAGACGTCTCTCCTATTTATAATAATTTAGAACTATGAGAGCATTGTGGAGCAATGAGAGCATTGTAAAGAGGCGTTGCAAACAACAAATTGACGCGATAACAAATTAATGCGATAAGCAATATGCTGACTGACAAAATACAACATGGTAATATTCATGTCCTAATGGATTAATACATTGTTGCAATGATCAGAATACAGGGTGGATAATATCTAATTATATATATACAGGGTGCCCTGAAAACAATAGATAAGTCTGCAACTATAGATAGAAACTGTCGTGGTCTAACTTATTCCAAATTTTGACCTCAATGAAAATTCCACGGCTTGACCCTATTTCATGGCCCCCGAGATCACCGGACTTAAACCCCCTGGATTTTTTTATTGGGGGTGCTTAAAAGGTCTTGTCTACTCCAAGCCAATATCTTCGATTGAGAAGTTACGGGCTCTTATCCAAAATGCATCGACTCAAATTAATACGTCGCATTACGCGCGTCGCATTAAAAGTGCCTTCATTAAAAGGTGTAGAGCGTGTATAAGGGCGCAAGGATGTCAATTTGACCATTTATTATGAATAAATGTTTGATATGAATAATGAACTTATTGTTTTATTTTGCATTCCTCATTCATTTCCAATGAATAGTAATTTGGTAATAGTATTGAAGTTCTTTGTAAGATTCATACTTTTGCTATTGAAAAATAACCATAAGGTTAAATAAATTAAAATAGTAATTAAATAGTATAATCATACATTTACATCAACACGATCCCTTCAAAAACACGACTATTTGGTATTCAAGTAGTTACGAAAATGAAAAACTACAGAATGCCTAGGCTTATGATACCTTTTTGGAATCTGCAATAACTGAGCAAGTTTTTAAGAAGATATCTATCAGGGGCGTCCTACATTTTTTTACACTGTAGCTCATCAAACTTGAAGGAAATTTCATTTAGTTTTCAATTTTTCTTTGTAATTCACGAGTTTCTAGCTTTTTACACTAGTTTGATGAATTTAAGTCTTTGTTTCCGATAGCTAAACTATCTCATGTGAAATTAAAAAAGACCATATCGAAATATCTCTCCATTTGTAGAAATGGCACTAGAAAAACTAATCGCACTTGGAAATTTTCTAAAACTACGAAATCCATGAATATCTCGGAAACCGTGGATTTTTCATTAAGGTAAAAATTTGGAATAAGTTAGACCACGACAGTGTCTATCTATAGTTGCAGGCTTATCCATTGTTTTCGGGACACCCGTATATACAGAGTGTCCCAAAATTCCACGCGCAAGTGACACTGGAGATAGATTGGCATTAGGGCTATCAGATTGCATCAACATAACCTCAGTGAGAGTCCGCTGGTTTTCGAGATATCACCACTTTTGTGTATTTTTTATAAATCTCCAGTTTTAGGTCTTTTATCGCCTAGCATTGCTATAAATTACTTCAAACTCATGTTTTTTTTTAACTAGGCTATCCTGAATAGCTGCTTTAAAGAATGAAGTAATAACTTCACCAAGAACTAGAACAAAATCCTTCAAAAAATGTCTAACTTGTATTTTATGAAGAACTTAAAACATTAACTTAAGTTTGACTGACTGCTGTGAAAAAAAATATATCGGACTGAATTGACAAATAATCTTAAAAACTTGTTCATTTCATGCCCTTTTCAAAATGATACAACCCTACCAATTTTTTTAATCAGAACCTTAGAAATTCTAATTTTGCAACGAGAGATGTGTTAAAGCCGAAATAATAAAAGTGAAAGAAATTAATAAAATGCGCAAATGGTTTGCTACGACCAGAATTGCTACTTATTAAAAAAAACAAAAACCTTATCGGCTATCTTGCTCCCACATTCATTAATATGTAACATGAAAACCGGTCCGATAGCGTCAGCGCTCGAGTCGATTCTCAATAAGTAGATAGTTTTATTACCTGACCTTGCGTTGAGTGCTACACACGCGTTTTTACTTCCCTCTGCTCGGTGCGTTTTCTCGTTTTTGTGTTTTTTCGACAACTGGGAACTAAATTGGACTTGCTTAGCCTACGATCTGGATTGTATGTAGCTGTGATTAACAACGACTCTGCGCTCTTTCGGACCTCGATTACTCTGTGATTGGATATTGTTTTCAGATTGCCATATTGTTATGGCAGACCATCAAGCTCATTTTACCCCTGGAGAGTACACAGACATGTTAATGATTTATGGCGAAACAAGACGCGTTTCTACTAGATGGAACGTTTCGTATAGTGCAAGCTTAGCTGCGAGATTGTACGCGGAAAGATACCCAAACCGCACGCCAACAACTCATGTTATCATACTTCGAGCTGTAAATGCCTACAGAGAGGGCAGAAACCCTGGCCAGAGAGGTTCCCAAGGTAGACCCCAAACTGTGGATGACGATGTCGTATTGGAGCAAGTAACACAGGACCCATTGACTTCAGTGCGTTTAATCGAAAGACGTACTGGTGTTCCCAAATTATCTGTGCAACGAATTCTAAAAAGACACCGATACTACCCTTACCACATTCAAAGGGTGCAGACATTATTAACCAGCGATTACGTTAGGCGCGTTGTGTTTTGCCAAACAATGATACAAGGGCATAGGGAAGATCCTGATTTTATCAATAAGGTACTGTGGAGTGATAAGTCAGCCTGTAAAAGAGACGGCCACCTTAACGTCCACAATATCCATAGTTGGCAGCTGGTGAACCCTCATGAGAAAAGAGAAGACCAGTCTTAGCACCAATTTAAGATTAATTTGTGGACCGGGATCTTTAACGCGAAACAGTAGGCCCATTTGAACTCTGTGCCACACTGAATGCAGAAATGTATTTGGATTTTTTGGAAAATCACCTACCTATCCTACTGGAAGATGTACCCATTTTATTTAAGGAGAAGAATGTGGTATCAAAATGATGGGTGCCCAGCACACTATGCCCGCATAGTGCCTTGACCACGCATACCGTTCAAGGTGGACGACTAAGCCCGATTTTGTGGCCACCACGATCACCGGACCTAAACCCATTACATTTTTTTTACTGGGGATTCTTAAAGAATAAAGTTCGGACAGAAGAAGAACTGCGCCAGCGCATAAATCAAACAGCCCGAGATATATCAGCCACCAGTTTAAGAAGACTGAAAAGACAGTTTTTAAAACGATGCAGATTATTCATAAGACCCGGCGGTAGGCAATTATTATAAGACGATATTACTTTAAAATGATATTAAAATAAACAATTAAACTTTTTTTGTGTTAATTTTCTTGACTACCTACTTATCTGTAAACAAAAAATGAAAGAGAAAGTGAGATAAAAGAGAAAGAAGAGCAAAAATAATGGTTGTTTGAAACGGTAGCGCGCAAAGAATATCAAGCAACATGTAATTTTGCAACAGGTGATACTTGTGCATTTTTCCTAATTCTTAATTATTTGGTTCAAACACATTTCTTGCGACAAAATTAGAATTTCTAAGGTTTTGACTTAAAAAAAAATGGTAGTGTTTTGGAAAAGGCATGAAATGGACCAGTTTTTACGATTACCTGTCAATTCAGGCTGATATAATTTTTTTTCACAGCAGTCAGTCAAACTTAAGTCAAAGTTTTAACTTCGACATAAAATACAACAAGTTAGACATTTTTTGAAGGATTTTGTTCAAGTTCTGGGTGAAGTTATTACTTCATTGTTTAAAGCAACGATTCAGGATAGCCTAGGTAAAAGAAACATGAGTTTGAAGTAATTGAAGTTTTTGAAAGAATACACAAAATTGGTGATATATGGAAAACCAGCGGACTCTTACTGAGGTCATGTTGATGCTATGTGATTGACCTAATGCCAATCTATCTTCAGTGTCACTTTCGCGTGATATTTTTGGGACACCCTGCGTATTCAGGGATGGATGGAATTAGAAAACAACAAACATGGAAATATATTTATTTCTTTATAATAAATAGACTCAGCTGATACGAGTTGGCCATCCTTTGATGTTTAGTGTTACTATTGAGGCAATAGATGGCGTTCAGATCGACTTAGTCGCTCAGTTTCCCATCTTGTTCTCTTTAATCTATGACCATCAAGACTGAGCACATATCCCAGCTCCCAATTCGTAAGGAAAAACGAAATATATCCTTAAACGCGAACAAGTGGTTGGATGCCAAACATTGATCTCCACTTCGATATATTCTTTCATCATAGAACCTTGACGCGAATCAAATTCTCACGATCCAAAACTAATTTTCAATTCAGACGACCCCAATTGCACAGACGCGGTCGTAAATAAAGTAAAAATCCACGTCTGTCGCCAGTTCGCACCCTTGAAAACCGTGAATCGCACGAAAAAGGCCGATTCTCGATATCGCCTGAAATACTGTCACGCGCCTTCACGTGCTACGTGATCACCTGCTAAAATTTGCAAATTATTTTCTCACACTCTGTACCTGTGCGCGCTAGCTACTTGGATATGCGAAGAAGGTAATCGATGACCGGGACAAGGTAGGTATCGTTTTACGTCGAATTTCAGGGTTCCCGGATCGGATTTCTTGGAATTTTTCGAGCACAGATTATGAATTATGAAGGTGATTATTATTGTTGGTTTAGCTGGATAATGAGTAAGTTGTCTTGTTATTTAGAAGTTCGGTATAACGTCTTTTTTGTGCTCCGGAGATAAAGAGAAAGCGTTATGCCTTCCACGCATCTGGGCTGTGCTATTGTTTTTATATTACCTGGTTATTCAACCACCATGTCATTGAAGTGGCATTAACTTGAGGTAAATCGTTGAACTAAGTTATCATGGGTAAAATGATATAAATGTTAGCTAGTTGAAATACAAAGCACAGATACAATCTCAACAACATGTTTATTTCAGAATTGTTTCTTATATACAGGGTGTCTACTATAATAGGTGCCAAACTTCAGTAGGTGATAGAACAAGTTATTTGCAACAAAAATGTCCTATAACACTTTTTCGAAAAGTTGATAGTTATCGAGTTATTTAACACTTCTTGGTTTTTCGAAATTTCTGGCGCTCCTTTAAAAACAAGAATATCTCTGTTATTCTTACAGCTATTCATACAGCTACAAAGTGCTATAAAATAGGTAGTTACTAATATTAAAAATGTTTTATACCGGGTGTTGTAAAAGGGTAAATGTAAAATTTAAAAAGAGTGCAAACTTAGTGGTATTTTCTTGTTAGCTGAACCAATGAAAATTGGTGAATAAGTAGAGGTTTCTTTTCTAGGAAAAACTAGTACATGTAATAGACTTTTAAACGGTATATCAACTTTTCACTTAACTTTTTGTTTTTCCAACAATATCACTGTTTTAAGACAGAAAAACATGAAATTCAGATACGCAAATTTTATAACAATTAATTTCAAAGCATTGTAGGTTCAAAACAGTCAATAATATTACTAATAGTAACATAAAAACATTAAATAAAGTTTGAATGAAACTGAATGAACGTAAAAATCAATGTTATTGCAAAACCGAATTAAAAACTGTTCAAATCGCCTGCCCCTTTGCTCAATGCATTTTATACATCTTTTTCGTACAGAATCCATAACCTTTCGAAGTTCATTACGTTTTCGAGGCATTGTATCACAACATTCCTGAATTCTTCTCGTTCATTAATGCGATTTTTATACACATTTTCTTTCAAAGTGCCCCAAATAAAAAGTCTAATGGGGTAAGATCGAAACTTCTAGGTGGCCATCTCACAGGACCATATATTTCAATCTATTTCTCCCCAAAGCATTGATGCATCCAGTCCCTCACAATTCGACTATTATGGGCAGGGTATCCGTCCAGTTGAAAATAAAGTTCATATCTATCCTATATGGAAATATCTTCAAGAATGTCAACTACGTTATTATTTAGTAAATTTGTGAATTCATTGGAATTAAGGCGATCGGGAAGTATTACCGGCCCTAGCCGCCCTCTCATGAATCCCTGCCAAACATTCATGCTGATAATGAGATATAACAGTCGCATGTGGATTTTCCGTTTCCCATATATGGGAATTTCGTAAATTTATTATTCCACTATTAGTGAATGTTGCCTCATCTGTCCATAATATTTGATCACATCCCCACTCTTCCAACTTATTTAGGTACCACCTATAGAATTCTAATCTGACCTCACCATCAACAGGTAACAAATTCTGGACTTTTTTTAAATGATACGGGTGTAAATTATTTTGTTTCAAAACTCTGTGTACTGTGGAATGGTGAAGCCCTAATGTGGCACCAACACTCCGAGTGGGATCTTCTCTAATAGCGCGAAGTATTGCTGGTGTTTACCTCCAGTGCTGAGCATTTCGACCACCTTCTCTATTTCGTATACCTCGAAACGATCCAGTTTCACCTGAGCGCCTAAAAACTTCTACAAATGCCTTTCTGCTAGGTTGTTGTCTATTGGGTAAACGTAGCGCGTACTCCCGCACTGCTGCTCGCGAATTTCCGTTAGCGAACCCGTAAATAAATAGCATATCTCGATATTCAATATTTGAGAAAACAGGCATATTCTTTTTTTTTGTAGATGCGTATAAGTCGAATTAATTCGTTAAAGTAAATGATCTTTTTTTTTAAGTTTACTTAATGACAAATTTTGTCAAATTTAAGTTGATTTGCATATCCTCGAACCCATGCAAATGTCAAGTTGGCTTAGCTCGAGATTAAATTATGCCATATTGTTCATTTTCATTGAGGTATTCATTTCCGGCGGCCCCTGCGGGGCCGCCAGATACGCACCAATACACCCTCCAATCCGTCTCCTTCTCAAACCTTTGTTTACAACTTTGCTATTTTTATGTTACTAGTAACATTGAGTATAAATCTACTCTACCACTAGATTTATAATCAATGCTATTAATAATATTTATAACTGTTTTGAACCTACAATGTTTTGAAATGAATTATCATAAAATTTGCGTTTCTGATTTTTATGTTTTTCTGACTTGAAACCGTAATATTGTTGGAAAAACAAAAAGTTAAGTGTAATGTTGATACACCGTTCAAAATTCTATTACACGAACTAGTATTTCCTAGAAAAAAAACAACTACTTATTCATCAATTTTCATTGGTACAGCTAACAAGAAAATATCACTAAGTTTGCACTCTTTTTTAAATTTTACATTTACCCTTTTACAACACCCGGTATAAAACATTTTTTTAACATTAGTAACCACCTATTTTATAGCACTTTTACTGCTCTTTGCG
This sequence comes from Micraspis discolor, assembly GCA_030674115.1. Classification (NCBI taxonomy): domain Eukaryota; kingdom Metazoa; phylum Arthropoda; class Insecta; order Coleoptera; family Coccinellidae; genus Micraspis; species Micraspis discolor. Next base: position 29,439 of record JARTUT010000529.1, on the reverse strand, counting down.
ATGATATGGTCAGATTTGATGTAGCTGTAAGAATAACAGAGATATTCTTGTTTTCAAAGGGGAAAGCAAAAAATTCCGAAAAACCAAGAAGTGTTGAATAACTCGATAACTAGCAACATTTCGAAAAAGTGTTATAGGACATTTTTGTTGCAAATAACTTGTACTATCACCTACTGAAGTTTGGCACCTATTATAGTAGACACCCTGTATAAAAACAAAATGAAATAGTTTAAAAAAAATTAAAATTAAAATCATTACAATAATCTTATTTCAATACTCCATACCCTATTAACAAAACTGTCAAGAGAATAGGGTTTCAATTATATAATATATATATATATACAGGGTGGCCATTTGAAAACGAAACAGACGAGATTACAGACGAAATAAGTTTTTTCGATAAAAATGCTCGGACAGGTCGATTTCTGTTCTGAGGGGGACAACTTAAGATGTAGGTTACGGATGCATAGCTCTTCAACCCTTGCTGCTACAACCCCCACCCCTAATTTTTGAATAAAGAACATGGGGTGAGTGATACCTCAATTCAAAAGTATTTTTATACCGATTTCAGAACAGTAATTGTTTTTTCATTTTATGCATTAGTTCTCGAAATATTCATGCGTTAGTTAATTTTATCACTTAAATTAATTTTTTGCGAATAACTGATATTTCGTGCTTCCGAAACACCAAAATTTCCGTACTTGTATTTGAAATTGCAAAACATCTACCACTGGGCAAATGAAGTCATCCCGTACGTGTTAATGCTACTAGGGTAAGATGTTCGACTAGCTGTTTTATTCACTCAAAATCATTCTCCAACTGTACGGTATCAGAACGATTTGAAGTATTGATCTAAGAAATAACATTTTTCAAATTAAAGTAAATAATTTATCAAAAACTCACATCAATTAATTAAATATTCAAATTGTTCACCATTAGCTTCCATACAATGAAATAAGTTTTCTTCGAAACGATGGCGCACATTTTGCAGCATTTCTGGAGTGATTTGACGACATTCGTTCACTATACGTCTTCTTAAATCTTCTATGGAATCGGGCTGTGTAGAGTAAATTTTACTCTTCAAGTGGCACCAAAGAAAGAAATCTAGTGGTGACAGATCTGGCTAGCCTTTCAGTGGGACCCCTTCTTCCAATCCACCGATTTGGAAATCTTTGATCCAGATATTCTCGAAATGGTGAGGCGTAGTGTGGAGGAGCTCTATCCTGCTGAAACACAATCTGATCTTCCACATAATTTCCAGCATTGTTTTCAATAATTTCCGTCAAAATTGGATCAATGTGTCATGGTTGTTTTGAAGCTCAAAATGTCGATTTTTTCCAAAAAAACACTGCAAGTGCCATGAAAACATCACTTCATTTTCAAATACTTAGTTGAGAATATTTCGAGAACTAATGCATAAAATGAAAAAACAATTACTGTGCTGAATTCAGTATAAAAATACCTTTCAAATGAGGTATCACTCACCCCATCTTCCCTATTCAAAATTTGGGGGTGAGGGTTGTAGCAGCAAGGGTTGAAGCGCTATGCGTCCGTAACCTACATCTTAAGTTGTCCCCCTCGAAACAGAAATCGACCTGTTCGAGCGTTTCTATCGAAAAAATTTATTTCGTCTGTAATCTCGTCTGTTTCGTTTTCAAATGGCCACCCTGTATATTCTTTTGAACTATTGGCTTACAAACAAATGTTAGCTGGGGTTGGTGATGAGGTGCCATATAATTCGGTGTATGACATAAAAGCCTAGAGAAAAAACCCCAGTAAAAAACAAACCCTGGCTCCCCGCATAAGTATTGTTGTGTGTAGAGAAATAAACTTAAAAATATTTCAGGGACTTCTTTCTTCAAGAGTGGTCTGCAAGTAATAATCACAGAGGCTTCTCCGAATTGCACATATCGAATCTGAAAGTAAAAAGACAAAAGCAGAAAAAATAACTGAATACAGAATATACACATTGAATTCCTTTAAAATTTATAACCCATTCCAAGAAAAAATCTGAAACATCGTGAATAGCCCTGAAACCATCTTGAAATTTATATATGGGAAAATTATTGATGAGATGAGGTATTGTTTCTTCTGAATATCCACATGCGCTTGGAGCTGAGTTCCATCTGAATAGCATGCTATTGGTACGACCAATATCTGTTCTCAAACGATTAAGAACTATATAAATTTTTCTTGGAAGATCAAAACCCGGAATTTTTGCAGAAGGATCAGAAACGAGATACCTATTAAACATTTCGTAAGAGTTCCACTCAGTCTTCCATAATTCTTTATCGCTTATGTTCATGTTGAAGAACGTATTTTGCCATAATGGATTACGTGACTTCAATCAGGGAATTCTATTTTGTGCAATATATGAAATAATTGGGAATAAATTGGGAAAGAATGATATTTGTTCCAAGAATTCAGAGCTGCAGTCTGTCTGCGAATATGGGGAGGGATAATGTTAGAAAAAACTGGAAACCAATGAACCGATGTAGATCTTATGGTGCCAGTAATTATTCTCATGGATGTATTCAATGGTGCATTGTTTTTTTGTGTATGTACACTATTAAACCAAACAGAGCAACAATACTCAGCTGTAGAAAAGACTAGGGCTAGATACGATGTGCGAAGAGTGGAAGCATCAGCACTCCAAGATGATCCAGCTAATTTCTGAAGGAAATTTTTCCTAGTTTTCAGTTTTAGGCTCAGATCATTCAAATGAGCCTTGTAATTGAGAGATGAATCTAATTTAACTCCTAAGTATTTTGGATAGAAATTATGTTCGATAGGAGAATCATTGAAAGTTACAGCTATTTTCCTATATTTTCTCGATTATTCAGATGGAAACAAGATACCTCTGTTTTGTTGGGATTTGGAAATAATTGCCACTCAACAAAATAATTCTTTAAAATTTCCAAATCAGATGACAGTATGTTTTCCAGAGTATGAAAATACGAATGTTGGTAAGCAATAAAAATGTCGTCAGCATAAACATATTTCTGAGATGATGCCGTGGTTCAATCACTTAAATATAAATAGAAAAGTAAAGGAGGTAGAACTGATCCTTGAGGAAGACCGCTTTTCAATGTTCTGTAATCGCTACTCTTATTGTCAATAATAACACGAAACCTTCGGTCAGATAAGATATTTTCTAATAATTTTACCTTTTTCCCATACTTCAGATATATATAGAGTTTGAAAATTAATCCATCTTTTCACACAGTGTCATATCCATAATATTATGAATAATTTCTCAGGATCCAGTCGTACAGTCAACTACGATACTTGATCGTAGAGTTGGTTGCAACAATGCAAAATGTATACAAATATTTCCATAATTGTTTTCCCAAAAAGTGGCACAATAGACACTGATAGATACTGAACTTGATGTTCATTTTTCCAAAGGTTAGTATAATTTCAGTTCTTTATGTAGAATTTCATTCTACTTATTTCATGAGTATGAAAATATGTGCAATGCCATATAAGAAATGTTGAAGTTTCAAGAAAGGAAGCCTTATCGAGTAGAAAGGATATGTTCAAGGAGGAAGATACCTATCATTGAAGCCTGATTCTATGAATTTTGTATGGCTGAGAACCTGATCTGAACAATTTCTATTTATCCTGAAGCCTCCCTGGAAATTTTGTAGAACATTTTCTATAGAAGATTAAATTTTAAAAAGAATTAACCTTTCTAATAACTTGAATGGAACACTCAATAAACTGATTGGTCGATAACTACTAGGATCATAAGAATATTTTCCTCGTGAAATTCAATTTTGATACAACGCTATCCCATTTCTCTTTTCGGCTTGTATTGATAGAATTCATAAACCTCTCACATTTATTAACGGATGGTGATTTTTGATAGTCCTTGTACAAATTATCGGTTTCTTTCGACCAACCTAGACCATAATCCTTATAGAAACCTCTTGGAACGAACTTTTTTGCTGCGGCTTTCACAACACCTAAGAATCTGTGATAGTTATCATGAGTGGGTTTAATCCATCTAATATCATTGTCTACCTTCTTAGCAAATTCAATCCAATTCGCTTTCCTGAAATTCCAACGAGGTCTTCTTAAACTTTCAGAATATTGAATTAAACATCTTGAAGTCAACAGAATAGGTCTATGGTGGCTATGAGGAAAAACTCCTAGAATTTTACGCTTTAGAGGAAGCTGTTTGCAAGTATTGTCACAAGATACTAGGCAGAGATCAGGATTGTAGCCTCTTTTCCATCGAGAAGAATGAAAAGAAGGTACATCTTTTCCATCAAAAATTAAACAGAAATTATTATCTTTCAACCAGTCAGCTAAAGCAATTATTCCACTTCTATCCTTATTATTATAACTCCACATTACGTGGTGAGAATTGAAATCACCGGAATAAATTGAAGGATGTGGAAGATTTATATCCAAATTTCTTGGCCAAATAGTATTTGGAGGTTTATAAATACACTGATCAACAATTGCTAGGGATAACTTATGAACTTCTCTTCATTTGTATTTTTTCAAGATATCTCGTGAATATCTGTACATTATATGTTCTCTAAGGAAAAATTAAGATGTTTTGAGTTGATTATATCAAATTTTTCCTCACTTCATCGGCTCTTGTTCACAAAATCGATTATTAGCTGTAGGCTGTTACAGGTGTAGTGAAAAGAAGGTGGTATTTGTTATTAAATCTGTTTTTTCTCTCGTTCAAATATATAAGGTGACAACAATTGAAGAAATAAGAACAATATCAGCTTATCAGTCATGCCGAGAAGTCGTTTGGCTCCTGTGCAACTGGACCGAATCATACGGTGGATACAGGAAGGTTTGTCCCAGCGAAAAGTGTCCCGGCGGTTGAATGTTTCGCAAAGTATCGTGACTCGGGCTTGGAATAGGTTCATCCAAAACGACTCGTCTTTTGATCCTCATACTTGGAGAAATCCCACTTACCCGGCGTCGCGTCTCAATAGATCACTGACGGCCAGTTTCTGAAAGGATGATCAAATCTCATGTCAACTAACACAACGATCATCTTGACAGAGATGTCAAATCAATTTGAGTTTCCGAAAGGATGTTCAGTGCATATTTAACTAATCTATGATCATTTTCAGTTGACATGAGGCGACCCTGTTGCCAGACTGTCCAACCACAGATTCTCCGATAAAAACTAATATTCTGTGATTAAAGAGGTTGAGATATCAGTGTTTTGTGGTTAAGATTTTAAAATTATCCGATAACTGATGTTTAAATTTAAACAATCTTATAATTTTCCTCAAGTGACTATAAAAAAAATACCTGGTTGAACTTGCTTACAACTGTTTCTTACGATAGATTGCATTTATGAATCGTTTAGCGGCTTAACTGTACCTGTGTATTAAGTCGTATCTGGTGTATTAAAATACAGATGCTGTTTTTCAACTGAAAAATTTATCATCAATAGGTCAATAAAATGAAAAATATCGTTTTAATTTGAAGTATTCAAAATAATTGAGCAAACAACCTTGTTCATACATAATCCAATTTTATTATTTTATCACAGTACACAGAAGTAAAAACAATGAAATGAAATTTGGTGTAATTGGATTTATAGAATGTTTTCAGTCTATAAATAAGAGTAGATTAGAATATAAATTTATTTGAGCTATTGTAACAACTGTTCCTCAACGCACTACTTTTACTTCATAGGATTTTTGTGACGGATTGTATGACCTTTGATCCGAGTCTTCTTCCACAATTATTATTGAACATTGAAATGTGTTGATACTAACAAAGATCTGACTGATATATTTTCATCATTTGTAGAAGTATTTGGGGGATCATCTGGGAAGTTCTCTCCGATAGTCTGCTACGTATTCATTATGAACTAATGCCAAATTGTGCAGAACACAACATGCCACTATGATATTCATGGTTGTCTCTATTTTCAGCCTAATTCCCATAGACAAACAAGGAAAACGTCTCTTCAAGACACCAAATGTTCTTTCAACAGTATTCCTCGTTTTGATCTGTGCTCTGTTGTACTCTTGCTCACCGGTAGTTGATGGCCTCAGAAATGGAGTCAATAAATATGAGCGACAAGGGTAGCCACTGTCCTCCAATAAATAATCCCTGCGGGATCACAAATCACCTGAACATTAAGAGAAAAGTATCCCTTTCTATTTCTGAAAAGCTCACCTTGTGGACCTCCAGGTGACTGTATTTTTATATGTGTGCAGTCTACACATCCAATCAGGTTCGGAAATGAACTTATAGAATAAAATTCTGATTTGATTCTATTCCGTTCATCCTCTGTTCTTGGCATAGATATGAACTGGGGTCGAAGTTCAGCAATGACTCTAGATACTTTTTTAATTATTCTACATGCTCTAGTTTTATGGACCCTTATATGGTCAGCTACTGTTATTTGGAATGCTCCTGTTGCAAAATAGCTTATTGTTAGAAGTACTTGTTCCAAGGCAGTAACTGATTTGTTCCTTGATGTTAAGGGCTTTATTTTATCCTCTATCATATTCAGAAGTAATGTTATAATATCCTTGGACAGTCTATACCTATTTTTGAATTCCACATCATTGTAGAAATCAAAAGAGTTCATTCTTCTCCTAAGAGTTCGTGGCCTTGGATTCTCATCTTCGCTAGAATTACTAGACATGCTTATATCCAAGCTGATATCCATAATTATTATCTACAATAAAAAAATAGATTCACCAATTGTTGCAAAAATGCTTGTTTTTTCAGAGAAAACTAAATTATTAACGAAAACATATTACATCGCAAAATTGGAAAAAATAAATGCCTTTTCATTAAAAAATTATATATTAAAGACTATTAAATTATTTTCATACATACCGATAAAATTAAGATTTCCTTGGAAAATACATAGATTTCATTCATAAACAAGATTTCTTTCAAGTTAATTCGCCAAACAACACCGATTAGTTGACAAGTTCTTTGACACTAGTTTGACCACTGATTTAGCCTTAATTTGCGTTTCAGAAACTCAAAATGACGATTGACATACAATTTACCTGAAATATTTGACCACTGTGTCAACTGACAGCTTGGTCAAATTAACCTAGTTGACCATCCTTTCAGCAACTCAAATGGCAGGTGACCATAGATTTAACAGCTGATTAGTTGATTTCTATGATGATCATCGTTTCAGAAACCGGCCGTGAGAGTTGCAACAGGAGTTCTAAATTCGAACCAGATTGTAAGACGACGACTACATGTTCGTGGTTTGAGAGCACGTAGGAGGGTACAACATCTCCGTTTGAATAGAGAACACCGGGTTCATCGACGGCAATGGGCTGAGGAGCACCGCAATTGGACAGTTGAAGATTGGAGCCGATGTTTATTTACGGATGACTCTAGATTTCGTTTGGTCAACTCCGATGGACGTATTCCCGCTTGGAGGGAAAGAGGTCGAAGGTATGCAGAACAGTTTATGGTACCCACAACAGCTTTTGGCGGAGGTTCTATATGTGTATGGGGAGGCATTTGTTTGAACCAACGCAAAAAGTTGGTTGTTCTGCAGAACACCACAATGACCAACCAGAGATATCACGATATGATTATGGAACCCATAATTGTTCCGTTTGCGGTTGTCTTGGGCGAGAATTTCATTTTAATTGACGATAATGCCCATCCACACCGTAGTCGTCTGGTTAATGAAGCGCTAGAAACTCATGCTATTGATAGGATGGACTGGCCAGCTCGCTCTCCAGACATGAATTGCATGCAGACATGTCTGGTCTGAGATGTCTAGACAATTGTCAACCTTAGAACTACCGATCAATAACCTGGAGGACCTTTCTAACGCTTTACGGGATATTTGGACGAATTTGCCCCAAAATTTTATAAATCGTTTGATTGAAAGTATGCCTCGTAGGGTAGAATGCTTGAGACGAGCTCGTGGCGGACCAACTAGGTACTAGCTTAACCGAAACTTTAGCCTTCTTGTGGTTTCATCATAAAATTTTTATGTTATTCAAACACAGAATTTTGAGTGTTCCTAATAAAGTCTTTTTTTCTCTCCAACTTTCCATTTTTTCATTCTTTTCTCAAGTGAACCATATTATCAAGTGAAACTACTCTGATATCTGACTAATTTATAATCTTGGAGCGAATATTTCAGAAATAAATTTAGAAAAAGTAAGTGATCCCTATCAATTGATGAGGAGTGTATTACCGATAGAAATATTACAAAATTTGAAAGAGATAAAGAAAACACTCTCAAATTCGCCTTTCTGGATTAACTCGTTATTGTGAATTAAGGATTTTTAACATAACAAGCCAAACCGTAAATTTTACTTAGGAGATAATCAATATATGATTAACATCATGAATATCTCATTCTCGAACATATTCTTGCTCTCAATTTTCAGGATTCGCAGAGATAATTTGTTGAAATATTTCATGTATCGATATTCCATTTGTCTTTGTGATGTAGTAAGGTTCAACTTAGGTAGCACATAGTTTGAGTTCCTTGATGGGTACTTATTCTTATTTTGATATTTTTACACGATAATACACGAACGACAAGCATTCTTGAATGTACACTACATATGTTGAGAGGTTTCCAGATTTCTTGAAAATTTCATGTCTGTGTAGAACTCATATTCAGCAAAATTCTGAGAGCTCCCTTCTGCAAAATAAAAGTGGGCCATAATTCCTGAGTCATGAAAGGCTATTGCAAATCTACATTTGGATTCAATCGTTGCATAGTAGACTATCTTGAGCGTTCGTGAACTAAAATATTCAGATATTATACAGAAAGAGTACAATGAAGATCCAATCTTTTCAGGTCCTCTATATGAACACTCTGAGTCTGGCATCTAAGGTTAAACCCATGAATATTTTACTGCTTAATATTTCACATTTCGTGTTGTTTATCAATGTGTCAGAAGGTGTTGATATGTAAGGGATGAAATATTATTAAATTTGTTTTGTTCTCATTCAAAATCAAGTTATTACCTGTGAACCATTTTTCTGTATATTTGAGAATTTTTTCAATAAGTTTTTCAGTTCTCTCCAAACTGTACTAATAGCTAGAAGGTTTGTATTATCAGCATAGTGTATAGATGTTATACTATCATTTCTAGAATTCAGAATGTTTAACTAAAACTCATTTAAGTATATAACGAAGAACAGCTGACCAGCCACACTACCTTGAATTATACCAGAATGGTTTACGTGAATTAAACCTAGGAATTAAATCTTGTGAAATGTATGAAATAATTGGAAATAAATTAGGGAAAGAATGATATTTGCTCCAAGAATTCAGAGCTGCATTCTCTCTGCGAAGTCGCTAGGAGCAACCGTTTCAGAGAAAGACGCATTTAAAGCCAAATCTATATTATTGTAATCTCTAAAATGTGTAGAAACAAATTTGTAATAATTTTTAATTAAATATTTGAATGGGAATAATTTTCGGAGGCGTTTCGGGACCCTTTGGCTTTAATTGCATTTTTCTCTGAAACGATTGCTCCTAGCAACTTTGTTGCAGTATACATTTATTGAGTATAAAGGATGAGAGAATCGAATTTTGTCACCAAACCCACTCGGCTCCAGAGAGTGCACAAAGTACCTCCTCGGCTAGCTCTAGAGCTGAGACTACTTATAAAGGGGCGGCCACTCTCTTTATGATAATAATACAAAGAAAAAAAGAGGAAAGTACACTAAAGATCTCAGGGTCGCAAAGAGAGAAAAATAACGAACGCACTCTCAGGATGCCAAACGAGCCCGATCACACAAGCGGAAGGTAGTGGCTGGTAGAAAGAATATAGAGCAATTATTTAATAATATAATGAGCCCAAATGAAATACACAAGGTCCCTCAAACGAGGATATATCTTACAGAAGGTAGATCACTAACTAGTTCTTACTTCACAACCCGAATATTCGATATAATGCTTTATCTCTTACTAAACAAACAGTAATATCACCCCAAGGTATATACTTAGAGCCTCGATGGTAATCGTTACAAGTAGCTCTTTACTTAGATTTAAGCGACCTTCTCGATAGGTCGGGTTTTTTGTACTAAACAGTATTCACTGAATTGGGCCTCTTTGATACTAATCAATCTTAACTAAATTCTACAGACTAACCTTCTATAACAGTCTAGGACGTGGCTTGACTGAAGTACAAAAGGATATAGTTTCTGAACCCATAATTATTCTCACAGTCTCGTAGATGGAAACTGGGCTCAAATATATGCGCTCTGGGTAGACGACAGGTGTGGTATCTTAGATGGCGAAATCTGGTGGAGGTCCCCAAAGACAGCTCCCACGGCAGTAATTCAAAGACAGCCTATACAAACAGCTCGAAGACTTCAATGACAGTTCAGAATCTGCGGTACCTCGCAACGGTACAATAATAATTCCCAATTCGGAGCAGAATGATGCTAAAAGTACGAACAAAAATCTAACATACCTCGTGACAAACATAGGTTAACTCACCAATCCCACGTCGTTTTTCCAAACAAATACGCCACTCCGCTAAAGCGCAAAAATCTCACCAACGAACAAACCAAACCAACATGATAAGATTTCTCTCAGGGCTTCAGTTAAAATCCTGTTCAGATCCGCAAAATTGCGATTAATTACTCCAGGATATTTCAACCAAATATATGCCGGAAGAACGACGTAATTGACAACCTACGTCACATGCACAGAGCAGGACCACCGACAACCGTCCATTGAAACGTACGAGATAAGCTGGTAAACTACTGCGACTAACGCCACCAGTTCGGTTTACAGGTACTAACTGGACCGGGAATTATGAAACCGTGACAATTTTTAAGTCCAAAGTGATGTACAGGGTAGCACAAAGAAGTTGCAACGGTTTACATAGGTTGAAAAGGTTGTCGGTGGCGCCCTCTAGAAAATACAACTAAACCGACAACAGATTTGAATTTATCAAAAAACCCCTGTATACGAAATATCATGAAAGAATTCTGAAGATATTGAAGAAAACGTGAATTATTTTTTCAACTTCAACACCCTGTGTCTCGGAAATTAAGCATTTCCGGACTCATGTTCATAGGAACTTTTTTGCTAAGAATGATCTGATCTATTTCAATTTGTCGGAAACAAATCAGAACATCCTGTATTTGTGAACTCAAAGGGTTAGAGAGAAGCTAGTAAAGACGGGAAACCACCTGCAGTACATAACTCATATCTTCAAAACAAAGCAATATCGGGCAATTGATCTTACTCGCCAACAATCAATTTTCCGCAAACAAAAGTTTGGAGTAAATACCGAGAACTACCTAAGGCCATAAGTACACGCTGACGTAGGTCCACGCGTCGTCTCATCAATTTCCTTAGATGATGGAATTTCCCTGCTCCTCGTCTCGTCAGGCCTACCAACATACCGGCGCTGCTCTACGACAGATCGAATACGGTCTGCGTCAATCACCAATGAAAAAAATTTGAATTTATGTCCTAGGAAGCTAGGAAATATCGTCCGGTATCTACGATAATTGAATATAATAACGCTGTCCGGTAATTCGATTATGATTTTATACAGAATGTACGCGCAATCCGGTCTACGATGACCTAACTGTTAAACGCTTATCGGGCTTAAGCGGTTTCGCTAAGTTGCGAATAGAGACGTATAGATTATTGTTTATGGATGGAGGATAATTCTTCATTATTCGCTGAATGGCACGGAGAGAATTTTTTTTGTATAGTATTTACTTTCAAAACTATTTAATACATTTTCTAATTTACAGACTAAGAGAAATAATTATTTTGGAACGAAGTTCTTTACGGCTTTGCTGCGCGACCAAACTGAAAAAAAAGTGATAGTAAAACTGTAAGAAAAAGTCCGTGGAATAAAACCGTGAGAGAGAGATTTATTGATGAGTTGCACATCACATTATGCTTTCACAGGTCAGTATAAAGATACAGAAACATCTGATACTACAATAATACTTCATATAATCAAAATGTACACACTCACATACTCATATATAGGTAAATAGCATAAACTCTAATTACAAGAATAGTCATACAAACATACAGTATGGAGAATGATGATAAATATACGTAATAAATCTATAATTTATTGAAATCGGTCTCTGGTATTCTCATGCCGTTGAACTCGTCCACCGAGTAAAGGACATTCGACAACAAATTTTTTAAATTTTCAACTTGAATATCCTGGTAGGCAGACCTCTGACCCCAACAAGAAACTTGTTGTAAAGTGTAGCACCGCTGAAGTCCGGACCACGCTGGGATCTGCTCAGTTTAACGTACTCCTTCCTAATATAGAGCCTGTTTCTAGTGTATGTTCATGAATTTTTGACAGCGTTGTATTGTTCTTGCTATTTTTATGGATGTACAGCAAACTTTCAAGAATGAATAGGCAGGGAAAGGTGAGTTTTTTCAGTTCTTTGAAAATGTGCTTACAGCAGTCGCGGTATCTCAGCCTGCCCAAAACTCTGATAGCTTGTCTCTGAAGTCTAAAAATGACCCAAGCCTGGGTGCAATCGCCCCATACTAGGCGTTTCTACCAAGACAAAATAGGCAGTCTTCAGCACTGCGGTTGACAATGAGCTCAAAAGAACCCTTAGAGCAAATATGTTGCTGCGGGGTCTAGAAGCCAAATGATCAATTTGGTCCACCCATGTAAGAGATGCATCGAGGTATACACCAAGGAATTTAACAGCAGTGTTTGCTCTGGGTAGGCTACTCGTATCTCTCAGGCTAAAAATGAGTTCCTGCGTTTTTCCCTCTCGCACAGAGGTCGTTTGACGCAAACCAATCCGATGCATTCGACTGTGCCGCTCTAGACAAATCCTCGAGGCCCAAACAACACACACTGATCTAAATGACATCCCATTTATGTCAAAAGAGATCTCAAAACATCTTAATCTTTAATATGATTAAAAATAGATTAACCAAAATATAAGTTTTCTTATGAATGATGTTTTTAAATGTCTTTTAAACGTATGATCTAATTATTGAAGAAATTCTATATCATGGAGATATCTAACCATAGATTTATTTTCAACAGTACTTCTGAAAAACGTTTATATAATATCTAATTGCACTCATCGTGAAAAAGTCAATTTCAAGACGTATTTTATATATCATATGGTCATATTAGTTTGAGACATGAATATTCGACTTCATTTAGACGTCTGAAAAACGTTTATATAATATCTAATTGCACTCCTCGTGAAAAAGTCAATTTCAAAACGTATTTTTATATCATATGGTCATATAAGTTTGAGACATAAAAATTCGACTTCATTTAGCCGTCTGAAAAACGTTTATATAATATCTAATTGCACTCATCGTGAAAAAGTCGATTTTAAGACATATTTTATATATCATACTATTATAAAGGTTTTAGACAGAAATATGCGACTTCATTTAGCCGTCTGAAAAACGTTCATATAATATCTAATTGTACTGATCGTGAAAAAGTCGATTTAAAGACGTATTTTATATATCATATGGTCATATAGGTTTGAGACATGAATATTCGACTTCACTTAGACTTCTGAAAAACGTTTATATAATATCTAATTGCACTCATCGTGAAAAAGTCAATTTCAAGACGTATTTTCTATATCATATGGTTATATAAGTTTGAGACATGAATATTCGACTTCACTTAGACTTCTAAAAAACGTTTATATAATATCTAATTGCACTCATCGTGAAAAAGTCAATTTCAAGACGTATTTTATATATCATATTGTCATAAAGGTTTTAGACAGGAATATGCGACTTCATTTAGCTTTCTATAATTAATATTTCTATAATTCTTAATAGAAAAGTCTATTTAATGATAAATTTTAGATAACCGTTCACAATTGTATATTTGGTTGGATACTATACTGATAATTTATACATACCGATTATATGTGTTCTTGTGGAAAAAATATTGACACAAGGATGAAATTAGTAAGTTATTGTTTGATCATATTAGGATAACACGAATAGAGTGATTATCTAAAAAAATCTATTGGGTTATTTCTTTAAGAGCTTTAATTATTTCTTGAGAACATATTTACATAATAATCGGTTTATGTTCAATTGAAGGATTTGAAATCTGTTTGAATTGATCAAAATAGTAGTGAATCATCTGAAATTTCTAATTTTCGGGATTAATATTTCGTAGGGTTGGATCTATAACCGTCTTTATCACAGCAGTATAATTGTTCTGAAGTAAAATGACTTATTAATTTTCAGAAGGATATTATTCAAGAGAATTAATAGACCTCTTTAAGGCACCGATTCAGAATTCAATCGAAATTGTTTAAACAATTACAAAGAATTGTTATTTTTCAACCGGACAAGTTTTTTGTATTTTTGTTGAAATACAACTAAAAATTTATGACATCTTTTGCGCGCTTGTTCTTTTCTCAGACCTAAAAGAGGGCGATTCAAAATTACCCAGCACCATAAATATATATCTTAAATGGGGATAAGTAAACTTGAGATCTCTCAAAATAATCTGTTTTCAGGTCAATTAGTTCATGTGTATGTGAATTACTCAGTTGAAATTCTCTACGTAAAAGAAAAAGGTTGTGAATTGTGAACCTGTGAAGCAATTACATATCGCCAAGGCACAATTCATCAGTGGAAGTTTGTGAAGCTTTATCCAAAGTGCCTGCACCTTATTCAGAGGAATCTATCCTCGACGATTGAAGCAGAGCTCCGAAACTCCGGCAGACCTCAATGACGGCGTTATTAAGAGGGCGGTTCAAGACTGGCTACGTCTTGCCAACCAGATATATGAGTACGAGAAGAGGAAAACAGATGTTAGGACAGAAATTGATTCTTGAAATGTTAATATTATTTATTTTTGATTAGAAATATATACTTAGTTATTTTTTCATCAGGACATTGTTTTTGTTTCCTTTCTCCTATTTTGAATACCAACCTGATCTAACAATTGCATACAAAATAAACTTCTAAATCCCCAGTCTATGAATCAAACGATATCATCGATTCCATTATTTAGACTTGATCTTTACAGTGTTTGACTTGAAGATAAGTGATTTCTTAAGTATTTCATTATAGCTACTTCTTAATTTTTCTCCGTAAGTATTCTTGCTCTAAATTTGACATTCATAGATCATAAGATATTTAAAAATATCTTACATACTCAGAAAGTTTGAAATTATTGGGAATTCAAAATATATCCATGCATACTTTCAAAATTTCAGCAAATATATTTATGATGACCTTGAATACATAAAATGTCAATTTTTTAATTTGCAGACGATGAACCTTTCTTCGAAACATACCATGATCGTTTTTGAGATCAGAAATTTCACCTATTATAGAGAGGCTTCGTTTTACGAACAATAGATTATCACCAGGAAGTACATTTGCAAACGTCTATTACATATCAAAGAGTATACTAACTTAAGATAAACTAAAAGAAATCTGAAATTGTAACGAAAAACAAATCTGAAATTGTACGTATTATAGAGAGAATTCGTTTTACGTAGAATAGATGATCATAACAAAATACATCTGCAAACGTCTATTACATGTCAAACTGTATATTAACTTAATATAAACAAAAAAAAATTTGAAATTGTACGTATTATAGAGAGGCTTCATTTTACGTAGAGTAGATGATCACAATGAAGTACATCTGCAAACTTCTATTGCATGTCTATACAAGTATACTAAATTATGATACACTAAAAAAAATAAAAAATTTGACCTGTTATAGAGATACCTCATTTCACGTAGAATAGATGTCTTGAAAAGTCATACTTTTCAACGTAAATCTCGCGGACATTTTTCTGTCTAATCTAGGTTACAAATTTTGAATTATTGATGTTTTATAGATCATCTAAAAATCTATAGTGTTTCATCTATTACATGTTTTTAGTTGTGTGTGTGTTGTTTGGGGGAATGTAAGTCCGAGGATTCATTTGTAGTGGTGGTATCATCAACGAATATAATCGATTCAGCATCAGGCATATAGTCGGGGAAGTCGTTTACATAGGTAGATGATAAAAAGGATAGGCCCCAGCATCGAACCCTGGACCACCCCAGTTCTGATGGGCTCCACACCAGACAGTTCACCCTCAACTGATACAACCTGTGATCTCTCACCAAGGAATGACCGGATCAGGCTGAGAGCCACTTCATCGAAACCGTATCTTTCAACTTGTCCAAGAGCCCGTCACAAGGGACGCAGTCAAAGGCCTTCGAAGCAGTCAATAGCGCCCTTAATGCGCTGCAGAATGGCATCGGTGGTGATTTTTCATTTCCTCAAGAAATGATACGATCTGATTTGATATAACCTTTTCTAGAATCTTCGAGAATATCCGCACTAATGAGATCGGGCTTTAATTATTTGGATCGCATTTGTCGCCTTTTTGTGGACTGGTATGACTTTGGAGATCTTCAAACAGGCGGGGAAAGTTCCAGATGTGAGGCACCTATTGATCAGTTTGGTTAAAGGAGAAATTAGTGGATTCATGTTTTTTTTTCACAATATCCACAGATGTTGAATGAAACGTGCGCAGGCGTGACAGTCGTTTACACAAGGGAGTAGTGTATGATACCTTTCAGTTTCTCTTTCTTTCTTTTCGTCCTATCATCCCTTCTCTCTCTATTACCACTCCACATGCCAATGCATAGTATGTACTCATGAATTCATGGACAAGCACGTGGCGAATACTAACATTTAACATACATTTTACTCGTGAGTAGCCATGTTTATTTTCTTATAATTTCAAATCGTCAGAACAATAATAAATATAGTAATAATGGCAAGTGAATTGAATGGAATTGACAGTGATGATAGTGAGAAATTATTCAGTGCATAAGAATTGAATACGTAAGTATTGGTTTATTTATGAGTATAAAATATTTTACAATGTGTGTACATACTGAAAACTTTGTAAGGTTTTCTAGGTTATCTGTTTTGGTGTTGGGTCATACGGAAAAATTGAGGAAAAACCTATTAAACTTCATGGAGATTATATACAGGGTGAACCACGACTAACTGCATCGATCGATATCTCAGAAACTGAATGTAGGAAAAATTTGAAATTTTGGGAACTTGCCAGATGTCTTGGGACCTATAGAGCTAAAATATTTTCATCTATTGGGCACTTCCGGTTATACCGGAAATAGACCCTAAGTCGCTTATTTTAAATGGGATACCCTATATATTATTACATTTTTGGATTCTACTTAACATTCTAGGCAGATTTCATGCATCATGTCCTATCCCTAAGTCTGAGTGTTTTTGACATATTCAGGTTTTTATGTCAAAAATCATGATTGCAAGCCCTAATTTAATTATCAATTGTTCCTATAAGGAAGCCCTTTTTACTTACTTTGGGTTAGATGTCTTGTTGAAAAGGACTTACTTCAATAGATTTTGTATAATACTTGGACAAATAATCATACAGAGTGTTCAAAAAAAAGATCTAGAATGAGATTGAGAAAACTGACAAAACTCGATTTTTTCAAATGGAAACACCCCATTTTCATTATTTTGTAGCATTAATCATCAAAAATGAAGGTAACTTTGTATGAGGTTATCTATACCTAAAATTTGAAGTTTTCGAAATATTGCCAATTTAATATTTTTCTATGGCGGTTTTGCATTTAATGTGTAAACAATTAGAAATTATTTAAGTGTATATTCAAATTGGTGTCCTTGAACTTCTAAACATTTTTCGCATCTCAGCAGCAATTGTTCATGCTTTTCTTATTGATTGGGGGTCCAGGTCTTCAAATGCTGTTCTAACACGTCTCATGCAGTCTTCCATGGTGGTCACTGATGTCTTATACACGTTATTTTTCACTGTTCCCCATACATAAAAATCGAGCACTGATAGGTCCGGGGAGCGAGGTGGCCAAAGATTTGGTCCATTGTAGGCTATCCATTGATCGTCAATAAGTTTTCCAGATAATTAATTGACCAAATGGGCATTATGTGGAGGTGCTCCATCATGTTGGTAGAAAAGTTTTCGAAGTTCAGCTAGGGAAAGTTGTCTAAATAGTCAACTTCAAAATTCCGCAAGATGTTGAGGTATCGGTCTCCTATAAGTTGAAATATGTGTTTTATATTAGAACTATTCAAAAAGACCTAACTCACCATTCAAGTTCTCTTGATAAAATTGTAAGCAAACAATGCCGTCATTTCTTACTGCACAATAAACGTTAAATTGCCAGGATTCTTGAAAATTGTGTTCCCTAAATGGGTGTACATTTCTATCACTCCAATGATGGCTTACGTCGATGGAAAACACCATTCTTTGTAAATTTGGCTTCGTCGGTCTAAATGATATTATCCAAAAAAGAAAAATCTTCTTGTGAACGAAGTATTATGATTTCACAGAATTCCATTCTTCTTGGAAAATCAGTTTCCTTCAAATGCTACACTAATGAAATTGCATAGGGATGATATTTGTGTTTATGTAAAATTCTTAGAACTGACGATTGAGATAATACTGATTCTAATGCCTTGAAGATTTTGTTGGATATGCTTCAAAATATCCCAAAATTGCTATTTCAATATTTTCATTGTCAACAACTGGTTTCTTTTCGAACATTTTTGCCTTTACGGATCCAAAATTCTTGAAGTTTTTATAATTCGTTTAACAGTATTTGGTGTTGGTTTTTGTTTATGAGGATATCGGGTAGCAAATGTATCACAGGTTCTTGAAATAACTTTTTCACATTGTCCATGAATAATAAATAAGTTTAAATAATCCTCGTTTGTATAATTTAACCGGGCTGGCATTACGATGATTTGAAATGTCAAATATAAACGTGGTTATCCTAGATCTAATTGTTTACACATTAAATGCAAAACCGCCATAGAAAAATATTAAATTGGCAATATTTCGAAAACTTCAAATTTTAGGTATAGATAACCTCATACAAAGTTACCTTCATTTTTGATGATTAATGCTACAAAATAATAAAAATGGGGGGTTTCCATTTGAAAAAATCGAGTTTTGTCAGTTTTCTCAATCTCATTCTAGATCTTTGTTTTTGAACACTCTGTATGATTATTTGTCCAAGTATTATACAAAATCTATTGAAGTAGATCCTTTTCAACAAGACATCTAACCCAAAGTAAGTAAAAAGGGCTTCCTTATAGGAACAATTGATAATTAAATTAGGGCTTGCAATCGTAATTTTTGACATAAAAACCTGAATATGTCAAAAACGCTCAGACTTCGGGATAGGACATGATACGTGAAATCTGCCTAGAATGTTAAGTAGAATCCAAAAATAATATATAAGGTATCCCATTTAAAATAAGCGACTTAGGGTCTATTTCCGGTATAACCGGAAGTGCCCAATAGATGAAAATATTTTAGCTCTATAGGTCCCAAGACATCTGCCAAGTTCCCAAAATTTCAAATTTTTCCTACATTCAGTTTCTGAGATATCGATCGATGCAGTTCGTCGTGGTTCACCCTGTATATACAGTAAAATTTTTTAGTTTTTACCTAGTGTTAAATATGTATAGATTTCATTATTTGGGTATCTAGGTTTTTTTTTCCAAAAGTATATGCAAACAATTCATTTCGTATATACGTTTCAGCGTGATCCGCCTTCTTCAGAGTAAATCTAAAATTAAATACAAATAAATACAATTTTTTAGTCCTACACGTACTAGCAGCATTGCATACCCCGGCTTCGAGAATGGTATGATTCTTTGCTCATACCTCTGGGGAAAAATGGTGATATCTTTGATTAAACAACGGTAAAGAATTATTTTGTCTTTGTGAGTCACGAACCATTCAACTTCTTTCAGTTGATATGAAATGCTGCGTGGTTTTATTGTTACATACTTTATGTGAAAGTTCCATCTGAGAAATAACATGTAAATTCATATAAACAACTTTCCTTGAAGGTTTGCCTTCAAGATACATTCTGAATCCTCAGAATGTACTCCGGAAAGGAAGTTGGAAGCTTACTGAATAGTTAGTATAACTGCCTTATCGAGTTCAAAAATCTGGATGTTGAGATTTTTGGCGATTACAAAAAGGGAATGTTAAGATCTTTACAAATCACCTACGCCTAAACAGAGTTAACCTATTTACAATTATGGAGTAGTTATATAAAGAACATCGAGTCTGATAATAATGGAGAAGTTATCTTGAGAAAATGTTCACAATAAAAAGTCTTAACGTTGTGCTTACTTGAGAAAAAGCGTTATCAGCTAGACTAGATCGAGTAATGTGTGTTGCCTAAATAATTCAAGTCAAGAACATTGAGAGTAGAGGCGCCATCTATCAATCAAACACAAAGTTTACAGAGGTAGATTTTGAATTATTTTCAAACTGTCTACTATCAGAAAAACAAAAGATATTATTGATGAATTGAGATATTGAGGTGTATAATGCAATAAGACAGACTGTCAGGGCGATTAAAGAAAAAGAATAATTACGATTCACAATGTTTACAGTGATAGCCTGTCGTATCTATCAGACAAATAGAAGTAGTAAAAAAAATGGATCCATTTATTAGAGATTTACAACCTGAAATTTATCCAACAAAGTACATAAGTAATTTAACTTAACTTCGTAATGATATGGAAACTTCAGATTTTTCCTTGAAAATATTCAACACTAATATTCGCAGTATTTCAAAGAATATAGATGAATTAGAAATTATGTTGAGTCAGATTAATGGAACATTTGATGTCATTGTTTTGACGGAGACATTTCGGGTGGAGGATGTACGCTTGTATCATAGAGCCGGATATGTTTTGTTGTACAATGGGGGGAATGTGAATAGGAATGATGGAGTTTTAGTTTATGTAAGGGACCACATGTTGTTGGATCATCAGATTGTTTCTCTGGGCTGCACTGATATATTAGTCATAAATTTGAACATTAATGGGTTGCTTATTACAGTTAGTGCAATCTACAGATCTCCGGCCATGGGAGTACTGTGTTTCATTGAGGAGCTGGAGATATACCTCCATAATGCAAAAAAAAAAAAAAAACACATATATTAACCGGAGATATAAATATTGATATGTTAGGGCATTCCGAGGCTTCTGAGTGTTACAAAAATGTTTTTGTGGGAAGTGAATTCGATTCAGTCATCAACATACCAACTAGATTAGCGACAAAGACATGCCTAGATCATTTTCTTGTGAAACTGTCTGGACCTCATAATAAAAAACCGGAATTTTCTGCAGGTGTTTTACCAGTTTGCGTAACCAACCATTGTCCCATAGTTTTTTTTTTATGAAACATAAGCAAAGGGCTGTGATTGATGATTATTCGGTTTCTTCAAGAAAATTCATAGATTACCACCATCTGCTGTCTACACTGAAAACAGAAAATTGGGAAGACCTGTATAGTGAACCTGATATCAATGAAGCAACCAGTTCATTTATCAAAAAACTCCAGGACTATATAGAGAAGAGTACGACGGTAATAAATACTGACGTCAAAAATAAGCCAAGAAAACAATGGATAACAAAAAATCTGATGCAGAAAATTTTGAACAAAAACAATTTGTATAAAAACTTAATCAAGGATCCGACTGATAACAGACTGAAGAGTATGTATAACAATTCTTAAAATGACTTATCAAGAGCAATCAGAAATTCGAAAAAAAAAGTACTTGGATTCTTTTTTCAGGAGATTCAAGAACACGTCCAAAGCTTTGTGGTCGTTTGTAAACCAATCATGTGGCGAATCTGTGAAAAAACAACTGTTAAGCAAATAAAGGATGATAGGGGTTTAATAGAAAAAAGTAGCAAAACTATAGCAAATTTGTTCAATAAGCATTATTGCGAAATTGGTGGCAAGTACGCATCGGAGATCCCTCTGGCAGAAGATTCCGTAGAAAAGGATTTTTTCAACCAAAGGACTTTCTACCTGTACCCCACTGACAGAATAGAAATTGAGGGAGTTATTAATACATTGAAATCTAAAACAGCAACTGTCTTGGATGGAATACAGAGTGAGACTTTGAAGAGGATTAGGGAGTTCATCTCGACACCCCTCGAACACCTGATAAACGCCTCTTTCGAAGCAGGAAAATTCCCTGATATTTTAAAACACGGAGTAGTAACACCGGTGCATAAAGGAGGTTCAGCAGAATCAATTATTAATTATAGACCAATAACGATAATATCAAACATTGCAAAGATATTTGAGAAGGTTTTGGTGGTGAGGATGAACTCGTTTCTGCGAAAGTGTAACATACTCTTTCCTCGACAATTTGGCTTTCAACCAGGAAAAAGCTCAGAAGATGCAATAAATGCGGTCACACAACAAAGTTTTGAATGTATAGACGAAAGTATTCCTTCAATGGGCGTGTTTGTTGACTTAGCCAAGGCTTTTGATACGGTTTCTCATGAAGGACTATTGGAAAAGCTGTATTACTATGGTTTCCGTGGCCAAGCATATGCATTATTAAAGAACTACTTAACAAGCAGACTTCAGACTGTTAAAATAGGTAAATGTTTCAGTGATCTGGGGATGATATCCTATGGGGTTCCACAGGGGACGGTGTTGGGTCCCCTGCTCTTCATTCTGTATGTCGAATCTTTGATGAGGATGGACGTAGGTGGTGAAATTGTGAGTTACACCGACGACACAGTAATAATATTTGCAGCGGACTCATGGGAGAATTTGAAAGAGAAGGCTGAACACGGCATGAAAATTTTGAAACAGTGGTTTCGGCAAAACAAGCTCACTGTTAACTTGAAAAAAACCAACTATATTCGTTTCACTTCTTACCCTACAAGCTTACCGGAAGTGGGTCCCCTATGTCTCGGAGTGGGTGAGTTTGTTTCGGAGGTTTCATCGGTTAAATATTTGGGTGTCATCCTTGATGGAGGTCTACGATGGAATTTGCAGGTTGAGAGCATTGTGACTAGGACCAGATACCTTTTGGGACGCTTTGTGAGGCTCAGGGGTGTTCTGACAACGCACCAATTTCTTGTTCTGTACAACTCCTTGGTACAGTCCCATATGAGTTATGGTATTCTCAGTTGGGGTGGAGCTTACAACTGCCGTTTGAACAGGCTGTATGTCATTCAGAATCGGTTCTTAAAGATAATTCTCAATAAACCCAGAACTTTTCCATCGGAGCAATTATATAAAGAATCCAAAATTATGGATCTCGCCCAGCTGTTTTGTTTTAGGATGGCCTCTCAAATACATAGAGATAAGAGCCTGCTCATGTATTCCTCGAACCCATATCAATCCAGACAACAATGTGAAAGAATTGTAAGGCCGAGAGTTAGGAAGGCAATTGGTCAGAGATGTTATTCCTATTTATCTCTGAGGATGTATATGTCTGTTCCTGAGAACATAAAGCAGATAAACAGCTTGCAGCAATTCAAAAATAAACTAAAAAAATATATACTGGAAAATGATAGAAAGACTTTTTATAATATAGTAAACCAGCTTACCTGATCTGAATTTCCATGAAATTTTCTTGTTACTGTGACAAAATTTTCCTGATCTTCGACTGAACGCCCCCGATTTTGGACAGAATTTTCCTGATTTGCGACATACTGCCCCCGATGATGATAACTTTGCCGATTATGTTCTTTTACTGATGATGTGAGATACGAGGAGGAGGGAAGTTTGTTTTTGGTAGATAGCTCTGAATGAGGAGACTGCAAATAATTTACAGGCGGCCGTTTCATCTGAAACTGCAACCTCATTTGTTGGTTTATTTGTATTGTGTGATTTTTACCTTGGTTTTGTCTTGGTAGCTTAGGAGCAATTATAATTTTGTTTTGAGAATGCACAAGTTTATTGTAATCAAGTATTTTTTGAGCTGAACATTCTGTATTGGTTTTTTAACAATCTAGGCAGCATGATCTTTTTTTGGTGTCAATAAATCCACTTATGTATGTAAATGATGAAGTGAATGATCCATATACAGATATTTGAATGTCCAACAAATTGTTATAGTATGCAAATAAACTTATATTATTATTATTATTATAGTAATACATAATTATTTGTGAAAAGTTGATCAGTTTGAAGTGTATGAAATGAGGAAACAAAGTTATATAAAATATAGAGCAGTTGAGGGATACTTGAACTAAGGTGACAACACTATTATTTGAGATGAAATAATATGATTAGTTGAGAAAAACAATGATATTAGGCAATATAAGTAATGAGAAGTTGAAGAAGGAGTAATTAGAGTGTATACTTCAGTAAAATGCGCATACAGATATCTGAAACTTATAAGACCTGAGAATTCTAATCGTAAAGAGGTGAAAATGTCTAAAAGTTATGTAAAATATGTTTGAGGGAAAAGAAGTATGAAAATTACTGTTAGAGATAGATGAAAAATGTGAATTTCAAGTGAATCTGGCAGTAAATTGAGGAATTCAGTGATAACGAAGGGAGGTGATTTGCAAAAGAAGAGATATGAAAAAGGTAGCTGAACTTGGCACGTGAATGGACGTAGAATATTTTCAGAATATGAAAAAAATGAAAATATAATATGATAAATATGAGAAAATGAATAAGAGGTATCGAGAATGTAATATGGAGTATAATTTAAGTGAAAAAGTAATGAGATGAACGAGATGTTTAAAGGACATATAAAGTCATGCAGTTCCACAAGTGCACGTGCTGAAAATAATTCATGTATTTGAAAAAACTGTACTATATCGTTTAGAGAGGATTATAGATGCTTTGAGCAGAGAAAAAAGTCTGATTGTGAAAAAAAAATTAGAAAAGTCTTGTATAACACTGTGAAAAGCAATATAGAGCACTAGTTACTACCAAGTTCACTTCTAACGAGGAGTTCTAAGAGAATTGTATTGAAGAAGAAATTCGAGGAATTAAAATTGCGAAAAACACACATAATTTGGTTTTTTGAGCTGCTTTTTCATCGATCGTAACTATCGATCAACTGTCATTGACACATCATGAAGTTAGCGATGATATATTTGAGGGAGATAATTCATGAGCGTAGAGTAAGTTGAGTTGTAGGGTGAAAAATTCTTGCAATTTTTAACATATCGAGTTTATAGAAAATAGTATTAGATAATAATCTAATACTAAACCACAGCAATGAGGATTTTCAGATTAATGGCAACAAAAACATAGAAAAATAGGGAAGAAAAGAACGGCAAAGCTTAGATTAGTGAAAACTGCAAGAGATGAATCACTAAATGGGGGCCAAAGTGCATCTCCTAGCTTTAGTTGTTACAGTCAAGTTCACAAAGCAGAAAATGTTTCTTTCATCTTTTTGATACAGTCTGTGAATTAGACCTTAACCGTAGCAGATTCTTCGTTAAAAGTGACGACTCTAGTTTTTGTATATTTCATCGAGAGCTCCAACCTCGCTGTTTCTGGATTCTTCGAACCGATTTCATCATCCCAAATTCCACCGACTTCCTTCGGACAAATTATTACGTTCACGATTACGATATAATCGAAAAATATCGGCCTCGATCAGCTCTTCATATCCACCACACGGACAAAAAAACGTGAATAACCCAAGGGCCATAAAACAAAAAAATAATGATAATCCTCTGTGTTCCGTTCTATCGATATCATAACGTTCATCTCTGTGCCGATGCTCTCGCGCATACCGAGTCGACTTCCCACGTATGTAAATGACGGCGATATTCGAAAATTATTTATTTACTCTATGAGCCTGAAATATCCCGATTTTTTCTGACTCAGCGTGAACTGACTCTTTGGAAGGTCTGAAATAATATTTACCGACATCTTCAGGTCCCGGCCATGTTGACATAAGCACCTCTCGACAATTAAACACATTGTTACCGACCGAGAGAGGCATCGAGAGATGTCTGATATAAATTCTATGTTCAAGGTCGATCTCGCGTTGTCGAAGATGCAAAGATTGTTTTCCTTGTTTTTCTTCTTCGATGCGTGAATGGGAGGTTGGTAGCACTTTGAAATACCGATGATGATGATTTTAGATTCTTATACAGTTGTCTCAGTGTTTTTCTGTTGTTTTATTTTGATTTGGAATTCGAGGTGATTCAAAATATACTCTATACTAGGGCAGGGTTTATCACCGTAGGTTTCACGAATACCTTTTAAAGTTTCAATATAATAGTGAATCCAACGAAAAACCCACATTAGAAATATGTTTTCTCCATGACTGCTACAGAATACAGTTAGCTCTTCCAACATCGAATTTGACCATAGAATGTCAGTATCACTCGAAATGTAATATTCATTCTACAACACTTTTATAGATTTCAAGTAAATAACCAGTTATGACCGCGGTTGTTGTTCAGTTTAGTACTTGGTTTTCGCTACTTTATAGATCCTTTATAGATTACCACCAATAACCAACTCGAGCTTGAGTATAATCCTTGTTTTTTAAGCATTTGAATTTCATTCTCGCATAGTGTGTGAGAATATTCATTCCGTAACACTTTTGAAAACAGAGAATAAATCTATGTGTCAGCAGCTCTAATTGCCATGTTGATGCGCTATGTAGGAAATTGAATAGGTCATTTTATGCAATTGTCAAAGTCAAGAAGAATTTGCCCATAGACTGTGTGCTCAATGTTTATTATAGTTTAGTTTATAGCCATATATCCTATAATATCTTGCTGTGGGGAAGTAGCCCTGATTTTCAAAGAGTATTTGTAGCACAGAAGCGTATTTTACGCGCTATATTCAATCTGAAACCGTTAGAGTCATGCAGGGAAATTTTTCTGGAAAAACATGTTCTAACGTTACCCTGTATCTACATTCTAAAATGTTTAATATACGCCAAGGAAAATGAGGGCGAATGGTTGAAACTATCTAGTCAACATGAATATAATACTAGAAATCTACAAACAATGATGTTCCCTAAACATAAAACTTCCAAATTTGAATGCTCTCCCTTATATCGAGGTATAAAGATTTTTAACCATTTGCCTTCATCTCTGAAATCCTTGAATTTGAGAAGGTTTAAGATAGAGGTCAAGAAGCTTCTGCTGAGAAAGGGTTTCTATTCAGCAGATGAATACTTTGTTGACTCATTGTCAATTTAATTGTTTTCACCTTTTCTTTATCGTATTCATTGACTTGTCCTATACAAAATGTAGTGTCTTAACACTCAAGAGATACTAGGCCACAACGCTCTATTGTTTTTATATGCCTCAGCATGTTAAAATGAATAGACTAAAGAACCAATAGGATGGCTCTAACAATATCTCCCATCCAGATAATTTGCATACTCTCTGTATTCACGTATCTCCCTGAATGAGTTTTTAATATTCCTAACCGTTTCGAATTGAACTACGTTGATCTTGATAAAAACGTTCATTATGTTATTCTCTGTCATGCAAAGAATTTATGAATGGACTTTTGAATATTCTCAAAAGGTATTCTAAGAAATATTGGGACATTATCATGTCAGTTCCGGTGAAGTATAAGGTAAAATTTGAATATTCATTAGGGAACAAGGAAATCGACGTGTTACAGAAAAATTATAATAGAGTGGAAACTATGTAGATATCGGTGATGAATAAATAAACTTTTGATTTTTTCAATATTTTTCATATTGAAAAACAATCTGAATAATCCAGTAAAGGAAGAGCTGAAATCACTTTTTCTCGGAAAGAGCTGCATTTTTGATATGTTGATTGTTATAATGAGAGAAACATATGGTCAAAAATGCAGGTGTTAAAACATTGAAAAATCCTTGAAAATGTAGAAAAAATATTTTTCTGATATTTTCATGAATTAGAGGGTTTAGTAAGAAAAAGTTTTAAACAAAAGTTGAAGAGCGGAAAATTCTAGTTATTGGTGCACAACAAACATGCTCAAATTGAATGCACAAAAGACAGAATGTGTTGTTTTTTACTCTTCAAGGTCAAAATTTCAATTTCCAGATGAAGTTTCTCTAGATGGAAGTCAAGTGAAGATCTCTGAGTCTACCAGGTTCCTTGGGGTCCATGTGGATTGTGAGTTGAGATGGGATGTACACATACATCAATTGAATAAAAAATTGAATTCAGCGTTGTATGCCATTAATGTTCTCAAGAAGTCTGTTGATCTGCCCACCTTGAAGATTTTTTATTATGCTGCTTTTCAGTCGAATTTGTCATATGGTATTGTTTGCTGGGGAAACAGTTCCTTCACGGACAGCCTTTTCGTAAAACAAAAGTATGCTTTAAGATCCATTATGAACATGAAATACAGGCAGTCATGTAGGGGTGTTTTTTGGGCTGGCAATATTCATACCTTAACAGGATTGTACGTGTTCACTTCCCTCAAGTTTCTAATTCAGCATCGGGTTATTTTTGAGCCATATCGAAATAAGAATGAAAAGACAAGGCAAATAGACTGTTATCTCTATCCAGCTCATAAGTTCACTTTGACACAGCATAATGCTATGTACATGTGCATGAAAATGTTTAATGCATTGCCAAGGCAATTTCGTGATGTAAATACAGAGAAACTACTGCTGTGTAAGCTGAACTCTTTTATTTTGAGGTGTGAACCTTATAATATTAAGGAATACTTTGATTTTTGTAAGGCTGAAAGGTCGATTTCTCTTTAATGTATCATTGTTTGACGTTTTTTTCTTGTACATTTCATCATGTACTTCGAACAAAATAAATTATCTATCTATCAATCTATCTATCTAATTTAGAGGTAGATAGGTATGTTTCTGATAGTAAAATAATAGTAATTCTTCGAAAGAAAGAAATTTATTCAGAGTAATGCGACAAAAGAGTTTAATTAAAAACTGTAGTAATTATTTGAAAACAATAGCATTAATGAATAATAATTAATGTTTCTGCATGGAATAATATCAGGAAAAACTGTTTTTTCATTTTTACTAATAATTCTTCAATATCTTCTCCCTCAGCGTCATCTAGATCCCATTCGTCTTCATCGACATCGAGTTCATTTATATTCTGTTTATCAGATCAGATCACATTTTCACAAGTTATGCCTTTACACATTTTGCAGAACCTTGTACATTTCAGTCCTGCTTTTTTGCAACTGTAGTGAGAAGTATCATATTCTCCATTACAGCTGCAGAATACCTTTAACAAATAAGAATCAATAAAAACAGGAATAAGAGTGAATATCTGAAACTAATAAAACTAGGGTGTGAATGAATTTGATCATATTATTCAATAATTCCTGTGGAGCTACTGCTTTGGTCATCATTTTAGGAAGTAGCATACAATGTGATCTATGCCAACCCCAATGTTCAGGTTTCAACGACGGTCGTCCTAGCCAAACCTGAATTTGATAATAAACTCGTTTGGTGGGTTCAATCAATGCTGACTCTGTTGGAGGAAGCATTACTAGGGGTGATGTTTTCCTGGTTCCTAAAACTGGGGTTGTGAATATTTAATATCATAGTTCACCGATGCTCAAATTTTCCCCACTTGTGTTGTACAGATATCTCACTATTTTTTCCGCAATAGGATAAAGCTCTCTAATACTTTCATCTTCTTGATAGAAAATCTGCATTGATTTCTGAAAATCGGCATTTCT
>JARTUT010001833.1:0-86635 GCA_030674115.1 Micraspis discolor | reverse complement strand
TTTTGACTGAATATTTAGGCATTTCGAAGGTTTCCTTAAGATGGGTACCTAAAATGCTGAATGCAGACCACCAGCGATAGCGGGTTGAAGTGGTCCAAGAATTTCTTTCTTTTCACGGAACAACGCAAGAGGAATTTCTGGGCTATATTGTGACTGGTGACGAGTTGGAGAAAAACCTTGGCGGAACCCAATTCCAGACAGCTGAAGGGTCACAAAAAGCGGATGTTTTTTTTTTGTACATGGAGTGGCGGCACAGTTTTGTGACTCAGGTTTGAAGAAGTGGGTGCATCGAAGACAGGAGTGCCCAAAACGCAACAGCGATGTGGTGGAAAAATAAAAGAAAAACTGAACTTTTCAGAAATATACTTTTCTTTGCAATTATTATTATTATCATTATTATTATTTACAATATATGAGTTAAGGATAACTTATAAAACTCTTAGAGCTTAAGTGAATTACTTCAGTGTGAAGAAACAATGATTGAAATAAACTCAATATAACAAAAGATTCCATTCAACATAACCTAAGGAAGCAATCACCAGCACATGTCACAATGGACCACCAGCTCCCACGAGTCCCATCTATTTTTGAGGCTATTTATACCAGTTGCGTTGACTACACTGCCGGGCAACATATTCCATGCGCGAAAGACCCTATTGCTCAGAAAATTCTCTCTGCTCCTTGTGTAAAACTTGTGTAAAGATTGTAATTATGCCCTCTCAGTTGGTTATTATTGAGAGTAAACAGGCCCGATATATCCACTCCAAAAAACAAAAACCTTCAAAGCTCTAAATGTAGTTAGCATATCCCCTCTCAGCTTAAGTTTGGCAAATGGGGAAGGCGATTTTGGTAATCAGGTCTTATGATACCGTATGGGATTCGAGTAGCTCTTCTCTGAACTGCCTCAAGTAGATTTGCATCCTGGGCGAATGTGGAATGCCATACTGGACCGGCAAACTCTAGTGTGGGGAGCACATAGATCTTGTAGAGCGATGCTAATGTGTGGTATTGACAGCGTATTGAAGCATTTCTGAATAAGGTAGAGGGACTTATTGTCTTTATTCGTCGCCAGCAATATATGTGACCTCCACAACAAATCCGAATCCACTGAGACTCCCAGGTCAACGTGAGTTGAGCATGATTCTACTGGACTTCCGTTCAACTAAAAGATTTTCTTCGGGTTGTTGCTAGCCAGTGCTCAGCCCACTTTTTTATTATATCGCAGTCACTCTGAAGAGCATTACTAGACGTAATGGGGTTATTGTAGAATTTCATAACATCGGCATAGGATGCGCTGTCAGAGGATATCAAACGTGGCAGATCACAAACATTAAGACAGTTTTCAATGTGAAAAAAATCGTGGAAATTATTTTACGGACAATCCTCGTAGTTGATTTCACGAGGCACAAATATTTTATAAAACATGTTTGAGTATGTCTATCTGGCCGGCCGTATGCTCTTTATCTATCGAAAGAGATGACCTAGAGTTTTCATATGTAATGTCGAACTTGGAGGTATTTGTGTACTCATTTTATTATATGAATAAGAAAACATAAGTTCAACTCCGGACGGTCGGGTCATGCTGAACTTAGGCAATAAACTCTTAATCACAGATACAAACGTTTGAGAATTTAATGGTATTTGACAAGACTAGGCACCAAGATAATAAAATGAATGATATCCTAAAGAACATCTATAACTAACATTTCATCGAATCAGCTGCTATATTATATCATATTGTACCCGAGTAGTTTTCATGAAAGAAATTGTTGTCTACGTAGCGTGAAATTCTGGTGAATTAGTATTTTTGAAACAACCATGTTATGATCCTCCATGAAGGTTGGAGTATCTTTCAGTTGTAAAAAATCTTTGTAATTGAATATGTACTTACATTTTCAAGGATGCTTCCTTTCTTAGAAACCTGATAGAAAATACGATATTCCATGACGACATCAGTTATTGCGACGGTTTTGTGACTTGATATGCATCCGTGGACAATAAAACTGATCTTCTTGGTTGTGAACTTGAAGAGAATCCAAGGTGTCATATTTTGTAATGAATCTGAAGTGAGGAATTCTATGGAATATATATTTATGTATTGAAACCTTCACTTGAAACAAATTCGAAAATCATGTGGTTCTTTTTTATTAAATGTGCATCAAGTTGCTGACGAAAAATTGTTGATTATGAAACCCGTATAGAATTAATACTCAACATCTATTATAATAATATGATGCATAGTAAGGACAAGCGCCTAAACTAATCAACCGATTTGCATTAAATTTTTTTAAAATTATCGGTAGCCATCTAAACTGATGCAGAAAAATAATAACAAGTGCCAAACATCTATAATTTCTCTAAAAAACACAAAAAAAAACTTAAAACTTAAGGGTGTTTGGCAAGTTTTCGCTGTAGATGGCGCCACCGCTCAACAAATTTTGACTGATATGGGCTTTAATTTCTTCTTCTTGCCCTCCAAGTCACCATTACCGTCATATAACTCATTAAAAACATTTGTAAATCTGACATTATTTGTATTCAAATTATAACATGTGACTTATAAATCATATGGTAACATTGCTAGAAGAGGAAAAACACTTTATTTCAGTTGTTTTATGTAGGCTTTTAATTTGAAAGGGTGAAGTGAATTTTAATTAAACCAGGGTATTTGAAGACTTTAAAAATCAATTCCATTTTTTTCAGTGGAACTCGATTTGTTTATTCAGATCCATTAAACAATCTTACAAATCGATTTTTTTGGTCAAATTATATAGCTGAAATAAACGAAGATGCCAAAAATAGTCAAGAAACAAATTGTTGACAATAGTTTGGTAACTATGATCTGCTCAATCAAGCATACAGATGATGATATTATTTATGTTTTTCCGGCTCAGATACAACATGAAAACTAAGAGGTGTAAATTTGATTAACTTTATTTGTATTTAAATTATAACATGTGACTTATAAATCATATGGTGTTTTGACAAGCTTGATTTTAAGTTTGATTTTAAGCTTATTTCAATTTCCAAACCTGCCGAGTAAGTTAATTTAGAAAATTATAATTAAAAAAGATATTGAAACCCAAATTTGGATGGTTATTCTCCATTTTTGGGTCAAAATTGAAAATGGGTCAAGTCCGATTTTTCAATTTTGAGTTAGGTCCAGTGTAAAATTTTGAAATTTTAATTTACAATGAAGACACGACTACGAGGCAGACCAGTGGGTTCTCGAAACGCTACCCGGACAACCCGAACTGAAAGAAACCGACGCCGCGTTCATAACAATAATTACACAATGCAATCAGTATTTGTAGCGAGAAGGACTCCGGTTGAAGACGAAATTCCCGCGTTTTCTGTCGGCGAAAGGAGCGAATCGTGTCAATTTTGCAATGCTCTGCATTTTAGGGGTGAAAAAGGGCGAGATGGATTCTGCCAGTGCTGCCAGAAGGGCAAAGTTGTAATGAGCGAGCAGATGCAATAGAAAGAAGTACCAGCTTTGCTCAGAGAACTTTACACAGGAACAGATGAAGAATTTCCAAAACAACAGTGCCTTCTCGTTTGCTTCCCAAAAAGTTAGAGAATTTGCATCAACTGGCCCTTATTAATTTTGTCTGCATGGAACATCATACAGCAGAACTGGTTCCATTATTCCGCAACCTGGAAACACGTTTTCTTTCTGCAGTTGATCCAATTGCCTTTGCTCTTCTTCTTTCTGCTTCTTTCTCAGAAGGCTGTTTTGAAATCGCCGCAGTTGGCGTTTCAGTTGGGCGTCGGAAAGTTTTTTGGGCATTTTTTCAAACACGTCTTCACTCGATGAAAGCTAGACACAATATGACATGAACGGCTGCTTATAGGGGGGCATTTGCTAATAACGACCGCGCGCTTCCTTACTTGCACCCGTTTTGACACGGGCTTTTCCACTAGTTATTCAATAATAGATGACTGTTATTGCCCAAATAATAATTCTTTACATATACACCAAAATGTTATCTTTCGTACACAATCGTGAAAGTGAAATTTGGATGAATATATGATTTGATATTATTACCTTAATATATTTTGTTTCCAGATATCCCAAATAACATATTTTCATTATGTAGGAAAGAATTAATTGATTGCATGGCCAAATTCATATTAACAGATACCCACTTTCAAACTTCTTCCAGATGTGCCCCCCTCCCTAGTAGAAACTAACCGCCAGCCTTATGTACCGCATGTACCATGGTTGCCTTTATTATTTAGGGATTAGAGAACAAAAACAAATATCAATATTGGAAAATCGCTTAATTGTACTTCAAAATATTCCCCATTAAGATCTTTACACTTTTGCATGCGTTTGAATCAATTGACAAAACACTTTTGCCACTAGGATTGAGGTATATCCAAAACATGCATTCTGAACGCATCAACCGCTTCTTCAGATGTCGATAAACGCTGACCTCTCATTTAATTTTTTACGTACAGGAATAAAAAGAAGTTATTCTGTGCCAAGTCAGGACTATACGGCAGATAACTCATCAAATTGATGTTTTGAATGCTCAATAATGCAGATGTGTGAGCCAATATGTGAGGGGTCGCATTGTCGAGGTGAAGGGTGATCCGTCTTCGGCGGTTGGTTTTCTTGATCTCCTGGAAGACAAATGGCAAACAAATGGTTGTGTACCACGCAGGCTTAACTGTTATGCTTTGTTCTAGTGGTAAGATTATGACAGTTTTTTCCGAAGAAACAGGCGATCATTTGCCTGGAAATGCTTCGTGCGGGAACAACTTTTGTGAGGTTTGGCTCACCTAGAAATTCCCAAACAGTCGACTGCTATTTACTTTCGGGCTCATACGCGTAAATTCACGATTCATCACCAGTCACGATGTCGTAGACCTAGTTCGAGCACCGCGATCGTATCTTTGGAGTATTTTCTGAGCGATTGACAAATTGTGTGGCATCCAACGCGAACAAATATTTTTGACGGTCAATATTGAATGTATACTGGTCCCACTAATGCCTAAGGCTGACTCAATCTCACGATAAGTCACATGACGATCTTACAATATCATTTGGCGCACAGCATCAATGGTTTTCCGAACAACAACTGATTTTTGACGACCCTCACGAAATTCGTCTTGGAGTGAAGTACGATCTCGGTTGAATTCATCATAACATCGATAAACACTGGTCCTTCATGGAGCTTCGTCGCCAAAAATTGAATTAAGTTCATCGATGCACTGTTGTTGAGTTAATCCTCGTCGAAATTTGTAAAAACTAATCGCTACATGAATTCTCTTTTGCTTATTCGATGTGCAATGGTAGATGTATCGTCACTGAACAGATATAAAACACAGGCTAAGATATCCAGGTCATTGATGTAAATAAGGAAAAGAACGGGACCTAGAACAGATTCTTGGGACACTCCATATTCAATTCCGCTTCGCGGAAAACATACCATCATACACAGGACAAAAAAATTGAGTCAATAAATTTTAAAAAGTTATTATATCCGTGTTTTTTTTTACACCAGTGATTTTATTTATATTTCATTTTTATTTTGAAAACACTTTTGAGATAGACTTTTCAAATTATAAGAAAAATGTGAAATGCGTAATCTTCGTAATTTTCTGTAGCCCTGAAGAAGTAGAAATATATCTATGAATTGGCTTCTGTTGGATGTAGTTTTTTGAAAGCCTAGTTTCCAAAAATTCTGTCAAAATAGATTTAAACATTACCTGTATGTTATTCCAATTTTCTGAAACTCATTCAAATTCAAAAATGTACACTTTGTTGAGCAAGGGTAAATTTTTTACATAGGGATATTTTAAAATTTGGTTTTCTAGGAAAATTTCGTTATAATCATCAGTGACTGCTTGTAAAAAAATCACCATTTTAATTTGAAGAAATTAAAACAATTATACGAGTTCATTCCTAAATTATGACACAGTCTTCATTTCGTTTATGTGTGTTCTTTGTATCAAATAACTTTCAAACAACCAAACTGAATGAGTTGAAATTTTGGTTATTAGTTCACAGCGGATCTCGATTTTTTATCTCAGATCAAATAAAAGTTATTCACCTGCTCCGCTGTATCATTCACAGATATGCTCTCCAGAAGAGGAACAATGGTGCGGTATTGTGAAGATGACCACTTAGTTGAAGCAGCAATTTAAAGTTTATTCCTGTGATAAGATCTTGCCACTTATCTGGTAGTTGCACAGTCATGGGCATTTAAGCTCACATGTTCTCCATAGGAGGGCCATTTGTGCATGTTTTATCGCTATCGACGCTATTTTAACTAACTAGATTCGGTACTAACATTTAATGGGGAAGTATGAAAGTGATGTTGATTTAAGCAATTATTGCATACAAAAATGAACATATCGATGAGAAATTATCTATTCATTATAGTTTACTATCGGGTTTTCCGAAGGGGACTTGACAACTTTGAATTTAATTTGTGAACGCATTTCTAGACCAATCATCGAACTGTCAAAGTCAATTTTATTTATTATTATTATATGTTTTATTTATCATCTTTGTATCCCAGCTAGTTTCACTAATCTCAATTATCACGAACTTGAATTATCATTGAAACAGAACGAAGAGTCCTACCCTTGCTAGACGATCGCATTAAATGGCCAAGTCTTTGTACCTTGAGTCATCCAGACTCCAGTGTTGTAGTTAGTTTTAATAAAATATTTGTCATTCTTTTCGAAAGAAAAAGTGGCGAATGTTACAGTTTCTCTACTAGTTGTTTGTCCATTGTTAAATTTGTGTCCTTTTTAATGCATGTGTAATTAACTCATTCTTTCCATATTACCTGATATTGTTGATATTTTTGAACGTTTTAAATAAGTTCTAATACATTTTAACATATTATATCATATACTACCCCCTTTGGAACGGGATCACTTAATCATGTACAATGATATTTCTAGTTGATATCTTTCTGTCAAATGCATGAGCAAAGTAAATTTTTGTTCAAACTCTGGTGTTGTGATGATCCATGTCTACTAACTGACAAAAACTACATCACCCAGAATTGTTGAATCTTTAGTACTTTTGGATAAAACATAAATAGAAAAACTGATGTTATATAATTTTAAGTTACTTCAAAACAATTTTATGTGAATTCAATCAATAGTACTGGCACATAAAGGGTGAATTTTTTTAAATGAAAGATAATATCTGTAACCATTATTGATCTTCAGTTATAATTTTTCTCAGAATAACTAGAGTGAATTATCATCACATTAAAATGTTATATAATAATAATAATAATGAATCGACTTTATTGGCTCAATTTAACAAACTCCGCCAATAAAATAATTAAATAATATACAACAAATAGCAAATAGGTCGATACAAAAGAAATACATCCTAGTTTCCTATATATAACAACAGATATCAATACTATGTACAAATTTATTCTCTAGCAAACAGAAAGGACCTAAGCTGAGACTTGAAAGTAAAAACGACGCATAATTCCCAACATCGATATCGAATGCATTCACCGATGAGCGGGAATCGTCAAAAACTGCCGGAGCAAACACACCGAGTTACACAAATGTGTAAAATATTGTTAGGATAATTTCGAAAGATTGTAATTATTTAGTTCAGTATGAAAAGATTTTGGTCAGAAAATGCAGTCTATTCTAATCTTTCTTCTTTACAAGCCTATAGCTTCCAGTTTCAATATTAATTGAATTTTAGTTAACCATGCATCATAACAAACATTCCGAAATATTAAAACTAAGTCAAATTCTATTATCTCCTAAGTTTGTGAACCAGGTTGAATCGGTGTATGAAATAAAGATGTGAAAAAACTTCTATAAAGGTACAAAACAAATCTAGGAGGGTTCGAAGTTTTTAAAACTCATGAGCTTAATTTGAAGCACTCTCATGTTAGAATAGATATAATTTGATGAACCCTGAAAGTCTGAAGCTATAAACAAACAGCTCTTCATAAAGACAAGTCTTCAATTCAACAGGTCCTGACAGAAAATACATTACGTATTTCAACGGTCATCATGAAAATATATCGAAGTACCTATGTGAGTGATGGAAATCTTTTTTTCTATTTATTATGGAATATTACTCTGGATTAAATATTAAACAAGGTGCTAGACATCATCGATAATGAATAAAGCAAATGGCAATTCAGAGTTTGTAGTGAATGTAAGACAAAAATTGTTCAGTGGGTAATTTTATCTATAGTCTTTAGTGGTGGAGCCATAGGCTGGAGAGATTTTCCCAACCTTTTGTAGAAATATTTCATAACGACATAAAATATGGCAACATTGAACAAATATGAATATTGAATCATTTCAGCACAGAGTTGGATTTAGAAAAATCAGAAAATTTGGACAAAATTATATCGATTACATTCCTTTTATCTTCAAATATCTCAAGAATTGTGCAATTTAGGAGAAAAGATGAAGAATTATTTTATCTGCAAAAAAGACTAATGATTCCAGGAAGTACAAGATACGGACCTTTTGTAATGAACACCTCTTTCCAACGTCCTAGTAGAAGAGCGGCTTTCCACCGACGAAGAGGTGTTCAAAAGAAAAATTGAAAATTTAAAAAATATATTGTTCATTTTAAGTTTTTCCTGACGGGAGAAATATTCAGGGTTCGGCTCGTCGCTAGAAAGGACGAGTCTTCAGTTCTTAAGATTGGGTAACTCAATAAAATTCCTGAATAAATAAAACTAATTTATTCGAAGCTCACAAAAAACAAAATGACAATTTTAGCAACATGACGAGATATTGTTGATGATGGAGCTCGTATTGAATGATTATTTGGCTATTACCATCATCTATTGTGGATGTAATGTTTTCCGACGTTTCGATAGACATCTTCTATCTTTATCAAGGAGGAAATAGTTTTTTTACTTTTCCTCCTTGATAAAGATAGAAGATGTCTATCGAAACGTCGGAAAACATTACATCCACAATAGATGATGGTAATAGCCCAAATAATCATTCAATAATTTTAGCAACCACAAAAAAATAATTAAAACAATCTCTGACAAAATATTATTGGAGGTTTCGGACTTTGGACTTCTGACTGTTTATGAAGTTTATATCTGACCTTTTTCCTTGGACTTCTAACACGAAACTTCACTAGCGAAATTTCGAACTAACTAAATTACAACACAATTACTATTTTTATAAAATTTAAAAAACTGATTTCTTCTATACTTTTCTTTAAGTGTTTTCATGGTTACGGATCCGTTGAACTGTCTTTCCATTCCCAAATTTTTCCTAATATCCCTTTGTCTTCTGTGGGCGTTATCGAACATAATCCGGAATTCCCTAATTTCTCCTAATTGGTGCCCTTCTTTTCGATAGTTCGAAAGTTACCCCACTAATTAGAAATCTAAGTTTCATTGGCTTAAGTCAACTGAGTCTCTCTATATAAACCTCTGATTGGTCCACTGATTTGAGTTCTAATTTTTACTAAAGATCCACCTTTTTCCCATCGTTAAGTCAAAACCATAATCCCTAAAAGTCGAAAGGCCACGTAAATATATCATATGTCCAACTCCCCTAATCAGGTCGTAGATCCATCAAGACTTCCATGTAGCGGATCAATAAATTTAGTTTTAAATCTTAGGTTTTATGATTATTGGTGTGATATTTTTGAGAGGTTTATTACTGTCTGGAATGCCTGGGAATTTCGATTAGATATGGTCTTTCGATTATCAAGACCCAATAACCAGCATCGCTAGACATATCATATTACACCTCAGTTCAAGTGATATTTATTTTTCATGCAATTTAACCCATCTGTAGAGTAGTAGTGAGAAACCCACAAAAATTGAATAAATCTAATGATGCCAAAATATGCATGTCTGTTATCTAAAACCTTCTACAAGCGATCATTTCAATCGATATTGTCGTTTGAATATTACAGGTGAAAATGCAATTTTTTCATGAAATTTCAACACCCTATATCTTTTGAACGGGGCCATATTTGGAAAAATGTTATAGGAAGAAAATGTTTCCTTTGACGTAAAGAATCTGTGATTAAAATTAACGCAGTGGTCAAAGAGTTACCCTGTATAAACTTATTGTTACTTACTGTTGAAATTTTTTATAAACGTTCAATAATGTCACTTTTTTCAAATTTAAGTGGGAATACCCGACAATCAATTACTTCTGCCTTAATGAACAGAAAAAAGTGTGTGTGTAATGTTCACACTCGATTGAAGTAAAACTTCTTTGGCATTGTAGGAGGTAAATATCATATAAAATATAATCCGTTTTTATTTAGATTAAGTATTTTATAGCGATAAATATTTTTTATTGTATATGTAGCATGAGTTTTCTCATGTAAAATGACTTTAAATTTTTTGTTGTTAATTAATTCATTTCTTATGAAGTCTGGGAGCTTATTATATTTATTCATTTCACATGAATATCATTTATTTTCCATACTGTTTATCCATTGCATTGTAGTTTCAAAGTGCTAGCAATATTGAAGACTGAACTCTTCCTATCAATTCTCCTTGCTCTGCATCTGAATAATTTATATTGATGGTTGAATGTCATTTTATGATTTTCAAAACATTTTTGAGTCAATTTTATTGCGAATATAAGTAAAATATTCTACTTTCATTAATATTTGTATAACTTCAGTATCCTTTATTTTTCTCGTCTTTATATCATGTTTTTTTTTACATTGTTTATTAGATTCATATTATTATTATATAAAATATATTACAATAACTGCGCTTCCATTAATATTTATTGGATTATCCCTGATCTGAATTCAATGAATTTTGTAGTCTGTTCAGTTTTGGAATTAATTCCATGATATAATACTCTGCAATTATTTTCCAAAATATCCACTAAAATCACAATGAAATGATGAAAATTTACTGGTTATTCTCTTTATCCTAATAATCTAGTATATGCCTGAATTTCACGTGAGTAGCATAATTCAGTGCATATTAACAATGCATGCTTGAGAAAATTCATAATGCCGGCTGCTTTGGTAATTCAAATTTCCCGCTGCTTCGTTCATGTACTACTAAATATGGCGGCCGATTCCAAAAATTAGTTACTATTATCATTATTCAATTCAATATTTTTCACTAATAATTTTATGATTTCTGAAATTTGAGATTGATTTGT
Organism: Micraspis discolor; assembly: GCA_030674115.1. Taxonomy (NCBI): domain Eukaryota; kingdom Metazoa; phylum Arthropoda; class Insecta; order Coleoptera; family Coccinellidae; genus Micraspis; species Micraspis discolor. The sequence goes on along the minus strand of JARTUT010001833.1, from coordinate 75,505 downwards.
TTATAAACTATCTATTGACAAAATCAAAAATATTTGAGAACCGGATGGAACAAAAACGTGACGCCATACTGCTTCCGTAGCATTGTCGCCCAGTTACCTCCTAGACGCGCCTAAAGAAGTTTTACTTCAACAAGGCTAGATTCAAAAGCTTCAGAGAATATTTATATAGTTGCATCATATTACAAACATAAAAAAACCGACGAATTGGAAAGGCTCAAACAGAACAGCATCATTAAGACCTAGTGTTAATCAGTTAAAAACTTTTATTATTGATAGAATTGATGATCTGAAGATCATTGGTAGGTATTTTTTTTCTCTATGCGCTCAGCATGAAATTCATCATGTTCAATTGACCCCGATCAATGAACATAAAAATCTCTGTCGCAATAAACTGTAACGAAACATAGAGATGGAATGAATTGATCGAACATAGACGCTCTCGCCTTCAGCACAGAAGACAATGAAAGATCGCGAAATATTACTGTGACGAAAAACCGCACATTATCGAAAAGTAAATGAGAACAGACTCAGATGAACCATTTCGATACCTATATAGCGATATGTAAATCAGTTCACATAATTATTATACAATGGTAGCGGCTGTTCGGCAGCGTTACAATGGTGATATTGGTTACAAAGGTTTCAGTAATTCACTGGAAGTTATGTCGCAATTAGTGCTTCGTGTTTGGATTCTTTGTACGTTGATCGGTGTTGAAGCGTACAGTATCTAATGTATCGACGTATTGTATCGGCAGAGATCGATTGTTTCTAGTTGTTGTCTTTCATGAAGGGCAAACTGCGGTTGGAAAATGTGGAATCAAGATCGAGTTATTATTTTTATCGAGAGATTTTTATGTATATTCTCGAATTCCAATTATAGCAAACAGAAAAAAAAATTGAAAGCTGTTAAAGCAAAGTGAAAGTTGTTCAAAAATTATCATTTGTTTATTGTATTACAGATTATGATGCGAATGTTCAATAAACGCACTTCTCTCATTCTTCGTCTTCTTTCGACATGTTGTCTGCCAGTCCATTTTTGTCTTTTCGTATCGTTCGTTTACACCCGCCATTGTATTGTGCGACACGTTTTTTGTAGTTACTCAATCATTTCAAGATTTTATGTTCAGTGGTTTCGTGAAAATTAAAATTAAGTAAATTTCGAATGAAATAAATTCAATGATTTTGGTTTTGAATGTATTTCATCACAAAAATTATATACAGGGTGAGTCTTTGACCACTGCGTTAATTTGAACCATAGATTCTTGAGGTAAAAAAAAAAACATTTCTTCCTATAACATTTTTTCAAATTTTGACCCTGTTCAAAGGATGAAGGGTGTTGAAATTTCATAAAAAAATTACATTTTCCCTGTAATATTCAAACATTCAATATCAATTAAAATGATCTCTTGTAGAAGGTTTTTGATAACAGTCATGCATATTTTGGCATCAATAGATTTATTCCATTTCTTGTAGGTTTCTCACTACTACTGTAGAGATTGGTTAAATTGCATAAAAATCAAATATCACTTGAACTAAAGGTCCGTATCTTGTACTTCCTAGAATTATTAGTCTTTTTTGCAGATAAAATCATTCATCATCTTCTTTCCTAAATTGCAACACTTTTGAGATGATTGAAGTTGAAAGAAATTAAATCGATATAATCATCTGATGAAAGATGAGTGAGTGAATCATTCCTTAGAGGAAAAATAATGTTTCTATACAACTCAGATTCAATAGTGGATGCTGTGGAAGGTAATTTTCATTCAAACTAAACTGGACTACAGAGGGGTATTTGCCCAATGTGAAAACTTAAAATGTCTATATCTTTTTAACGCAGCTGAATATGGAAAAACGGTATGGAAAAAAAGTGTTTCATTTGATCTCAAGAACCTATGGTTAAAATAAACGCAGTGGTCAAAGACTCACCCTGTATGTTTACAAAGTTTCCGACTAGGAGTTTAGATGCATTCCAGATTACATCTGCTGGTGCTATATTCGTGTATGCAGTTGGTGAATCCGAGAATCTGATATGCTTTTCAATAGACAGAGATAGATTTAGTTATTTATGATTTGAGTGATGAAAGTTACATTTCATTTTGTGAGTGAAATGAGCGGAGCGAATTGAACAATTTCACGAACAAAATAAAATCACTTGAAACACGAATATAATAGAAAGTTTTTTGTACAACTGCCCTATTTTGATAATAAAATAGGCAAATTTGGAATGATACTGAACTTCAAAATGCATTTCAATCATAATCCATGTTGTAATGTTTAAATTTCGCGCCATACATAATTTTTAATATTTGAGAACTAGCGAATATCATCGGAGCTCGGGCGCATTCACATAATGCGCCGTGTCTTGAATTTTTTGTCGATTCTCCTATCCATTCTTTCCATTTTCTTGAACCGGAATCAATCGACATTGTGTGACTGAGAGAAGAATATTGAAGGGTTGTTGCAAACCTCAAAAAGGGATATAAATTTCTGCTCTCATTATAAACCAAATTTTGTTTTTTTTTTTTTGAATAACTTGGATGAATCTCTTGAAAAGAGGATTTGAAGTCACTTAAATATTAAACCCCACTTACATCAAGGGTAAGTTAGAGTTTTAGAGAAAGGAGAGTCGACAAGAATTTCTAATTGTTTTAGGGTTCTTTTTTGGTACCAATTCTGGGTTCCTGTGCAATATACTTTAAGACCTAAAACCTGTAATGAGAGAGCCTCCATCTATCTGGAGTGGATAAGTACCCTGAGTGGGATTTGTAAACTTAACTAACTTTTTTTACAAATATTGTGTTTACCATAATACTAGAGAAATACTAGATTCTCCTTAATATCAGAACAATAGTAGAACTATAAGCGTAGAGATTAAGTTTGGAGTTAAAGAACAGAAATTGGATAGGAAGTATTGGTAGTGTTAACATTGTTTGGTAGAATTTGTGAATACAATTGCTTGTTGACGTTTTGTAATATAGGGATAATTGATATTTCTCTTTATTTTCTCCTGGTTCACACGAATAGGTAAAAGAAACTGTATTAAAAAGACCCACCATTGTTTTGGTGATTTTTGTTTTAATAAAGTGATCAGGCATTTAAATTACCTGGCGCCCTTCATTCACATTTTAAGTAAATTTGAATTTATTTTCAAGGTAAAAAACCCTCCTTTCGAGCTAGCTGGTCACCCTTTTGTCAACGGGCTTTCAGTTTTTGGTATAGAATCGATTTTTCTTAAATAAATCCGCTACAATGTTTCAAGAAATAAATATTTAAATATTCACAAGGTTTTTATTGATGACCTTGCCAACATTATGGTTACCGACTAACAAATGCATCTTTACTAATGAAAAAGAACGCTGTCATTCAAATTGCATTCTCGTCCAATTTAGTCTGGTTATTGACTATTCAATATATTTGTCCACAGTGGAATAATTGATAAGAATGCTGATTCGGTTTTTCCTGTGGAAATGAGAAGTCTGCAAGATGGAGCAACTTTGCAACTCTTATCTAAAAACTCAACTCAGTAATACGATATAGCATACACCAATTTCCTGGCCTCGTGGAATTTGAAAAATGAAGGAGGGAGCACTGGGGCTCCCTAATCCTAGCATACTTCAAGAAAAATAAAAAATTTGGAGTTCATCAACTATGGGAAGAAAATTTTCAATGAAGTCGAACGCCCTAGTTAAAAATGATGTTGATGTTACTGAATATTTCAAGGTGAAAGGATATTCAAAAACGGAAAAGTGAAGGATATCGCCCTAAAAAACCAGAAATTCTTATACATGAACAAGAACATGAAGAAAATATTGGAATGAAAAAATATAAATCATTGATCATACAACTCCCAAATACAAAAACGATATTGAATATATTTTAGAAAAACTAAATAAACATGCTTATAAAAATTATCGTGCTAAAAAAGTTAGAAATGATTTCAAAATTCAATACATTACAATAGTTTATAAAACATAATAGTAAAATTGAGAAACAAGCGTTGGGCGCTTTAGGCCATAAATTTCGTATATCAAGCGCCATACGCTTTATGGCGCTCTTGTTCACCCGAACAGAGTGCCTATCATTATGCCCGAATGTGTGTAATTTTGGAATATCGAGTCGAAAATGGTCTCAATCCATTGGGTTCGACTCCCTGATGAAGAATTCGTGGCGAAAGTTGAGTCTGTCCGGCCGGCCGTATCCTCTCGAGCATCCAAAAGGAATCAGCTAGAGTTTTCAAATTTTCAGAATAGGTTAATTGTCCAAATATCTCGGTCAAGTTCGTTATTGGGCCAAATCCGTCGGATGGTTCAGTAGTTATGAGCATCTGAAATTTTGTGTCCTCAATAACTACTAGAATATCCATCCGATCAAGTTGATACTTGGAATATTATTATGGGAGGCTGAAACAAAACGGCTTGCAAAATTTCGCAGAAATCGTCAGGTTAGAAAATTTTTAAAAAATTTAAAAGAAAAAATTGTCAATACTCAATATCTCCTAAGACTTCATTTAGATTTAAATAAAAATCCGTATGTATATTGAGGTTACCGATATCTTACTCATCCTCAAATTTCATTGTCGTAGCTTTCCCCCGTTCTGAAGATATGATCATTTTTTTCATTTACTCAAGAGAAAAATAGAAATGTCATGAAGTCCGAGCTTTGTCATTGAAAGATTTGCCATCACAGATCGATATTCGTTTGACAACTTGCGGACCTAGATATCACTGTCAGTTGGCGTAATATCAATCAAAATTTTCATAGAATTCATAGAGGTAGTATTCGATGTCGGTGACGTTGTCAAAATTCAGAAAAGCACAGACGTAATATTAATCAAAAAATTTTGTATGATAGAGAATGAATTTGATGGCGTCAAAACTCAGAAAAGCAATGACGTAAGTTTTTAGGAGAAGAATAGAACAAAATTGGTGAAAATTATGAGTAGTTATTTCCAAATTGAGATAAAGGTTTGTTTATTCATTAGGCTTTCATATTTACATCACATTGTCCCATAGTACCTCTTTTAGTCCGATATTCAAGATGAGCGTGTTTTTTTATGTTTTCTAAACTATTTATTTTTTACTTTTTAGTGACTGTTATTAAAATATCAATGGTTCCAGCTTTTTTTTTCGGCGTGGAAGGGAATCGAACCCATGATCGATGAATCCTAGAGCTGACGTTACAGAAGATGTGCGCCTTAGACAGCTCGGCCAACGAATGTTTTGGAGTGGGATCTTTTTACAGTGATGAACTACTTACACTCAAAGAAGGAGAGTTGGAAACTGAGATACATACATACAAACATACAAGTGAAGCTAATGTAAGCGTGTTGATAACTCGTTATATCTGTATTATGGGGAAGTATATGGATTATTGACTCAAGTGCGTTGCACAGCGCCCTTCTGTCATCAAACATCGTCGTTTTTCTCCTGAAATGCACTGCCAATACAGTTGGTATAGATATACACTGCTCAACAATTGATAGGGATCACTTACTTTTTCTAAATTTATTTCTGAAATATTCGCTCCAAGATTATGAATTTAGTCAGATATCAGAGTATTTTCAGTTGATAATATGGTTCACTTGAGAAAAGAATGAAAAAATGGAAAGTTGGAGAGAAAAAAAGACTTTATTAGGAACACTCAAAATTCTGAAATTCTCGCTCAGGGCAGCTGCAAACGGAACAATTATGGGTTCAATAATCATATCGTGATATCTCTGGCTGGTCATTGTGGTGTTCTGCAGAACAGCCAACTCTCTGCGTTGATTCAAACAAATGCCTCCCCATACACATATAGAACCTCCGCCAAAAGCTGTTGTGGGTACCATAAACTGTTCTGCATACCTTCGACCTCTTTCCCTCCAAGCAAGAATACGTCCATCGGAGTTGACCAAACGAAATCTACTCCAATTGCGGTGCTCCTCAGCCCATTGCCGTCGATGAACCCGGTGTTCCCTATTCAAACGGAGATGTTGTACCCTTCTACTTGCTCTCAAACCACGAACATGTAGTCGTCGTCTTACAGTCTGGTTCGAAATTAGAACTCCTGTTGCAACTCTCAGTTATCTATTGAGCCGCGACGCCGGGTAAGTGGGATTTTTCCAATCATTGAGGATCAAAAGACGATCTTGGGCAGCTGTTGTGCTGCGCTGCCGACCTCCCCCATGAACATAAGCTACTGAGTCGTTTTGGATGAACCTATTCCAAGCCCGACTCACGAAACTTTGCGAAACATTCAACCGCCGGGACACTTCTCGCTGGGACAAACCTTCCTGTATCCACCCTATGATTTGGTCCAGTTGCACAGGAGCCAAACGTATTTCGGCATGACTGATAAGCTGATATTGTTCTCATTTCTTCGATTATTATCACCTTATGTGTTTGAACGAGAGAAAAAACAGATTTAATAACAAATACCACATTGATTTTCACTCCACCTGTTGCAGCCTACAGATAATAATCGATTTTGTGAACAAAAGCCGATGAAGTGAGGAAAAATTTGATATAATCAACTCAAAACATCTTAATTTTTCTTTAGAGAACATATAATGAACAGATATTCACGAGATAACTTGAAAAAAATACAAATGAAAAGAAGTTCATAAGTGATCCCTAACAATTGTTGATCAGTGTATTTGGAAAAATCCCTCTATTGTTGCCGAATTTCTCAATCTGCCTGAACCAAAGCGATATGCATACCATTGTTTTCGGAGATCTTCCGCGTCATCACTAGCAGAATCAGGAGCAAATATTATAGAGATAAAGGAACATGGTGGATAGAAGTCTATAACGGTATGCAAGGGCTATGTTGATCTTTCCATCACTCATAAAAATGCCATTGCGTTAAAAAATTTCCCAACCTCTAACAACTCAGCAGATTTTGGAACATTGTCATCTGATATTGTATCGGTTTCTAGTAGTAATGATGGTACTGGAGATTTTAGTAATGAGTTGCGAAGCTCCCTAATGTCGCAAGGCATTAATATATTGACAATTGTTATAGTTGTACTATTAATAATAATAATAACTTATTTATTGACCACAGTCAAAGGCCATCGATCAAATATTAATAGTTTATAAGTAATGATTGTTAGATAATGAAAATTAAAATTTGCAAAATTCTGATTTCATTATCAGAAAATGCTTTTAGCACTGTTGAAATTAAAAGTGTCAATTTTAATGGAGGTTGTACAAGAAAATTTTATGTTCAAATATCTGTTATTCATAACATATTCACAAAATGTTGAGCATTTATCAAGGTTTTTGACATTTAGAACAGTCTAATTAACAGCTTTATACCATTTTATTGTTGAAAGAAATGAATTTTTTGCATTTAGAGAAGTCCAAACATTCATTGATTCACCGACAACCTAGATTTAAATCATCTATGTTTGAGAAACTGTCAAAATGGGCAGAATCAAAATTTTCAGACTTAATTTCAACCCAGAATGTAAAAAAATGATGACACGTACGTTCAAGAAAAAGCAGGTTCCACGAGTCCAGTTTGCGAACGTCACGTTCACATCTTTAATGACTAACCATAAGACTCCAGAGATGAAATGGACAACATACCACTCAATTATTTCAAATTGTTCGCTGCAGGTTTGTACCTACTTTCTCCTAAGATAATCTAGAGAAAAATGATGCGATAAAATATACAGGGTGAGTTTTTGACCACTGAGTTAATTTTAACCATAGATTTTTGACGTCAAAAGAAACATTATTTTCTTCCTCTAACAATTTTCCAAATTTGGCCCTGTTCGAAAGATATAGGGTTTTGAAATAAAAAAAAATGCATTTTCACTTGTAATATTCAAACGACAATATCAATTGAAATGATCTCTTGTAGAAAGTTTTTAATAATAGTCATGCATATTTTGGCATCAATAGATTTATTCCATTTCTTGTGGGTTTCTCACTACTACTGTACAGATTGGTTGAATTGCATGAAAAAGAAATATCACTTGAACTTAAGGTCTGACTGATGAAATCAGTACCATATTGAGAACAGTGAAATACTCTGTACAAGACATTGTCTCTGATGCGGTCCATCCGATATCGAGATAACTCGCCTGAAACCTTCCCGTCCATCTCTCGAAGACCTACAAACTATTTACGAGAGCTCCTGCAGATCGTTTATGCAAAACCATCGCAGTAACCCGATCCAATAATCTCATAAAACAGCCGGTCGTCTCGTACACTGCCAGAGTGGGTGGCAGTACGATTCAACCACACCCTGATAAATCCTGACAGTAACTAACATGAGTGGCTTCGCGTAACATATCGACTTGCAAAAATATCAGCTTATATATATTAGAGAATGCCCACGATGATATGGCAAGCCATATACGGCGGTCAGGACTTATTTAAATTAGACATCCAATAGTGATAAATCTATCGTATTTCATAAAGTTGAAAGGATGAGTTATGGGGAACGGTATTCTATGTCGGTGTTTACTTATTGAGATGTAAATAGTTGATTACGGACGTATTTGGAAGAACTCTTTTTCGCTTCATTAGCTTTGTTAAATATTCATCTTTTCAGAGAAAGAAGTTGAGTTATGATGGTAACACATGGTTCTACATCCCACGCTCTATTTCTGTTTTCAAAATTGTTGTTTTGCAGTTACTTATTCCAGGAAAACTGTAAATAGATTTACGTTACAAGTCCGGAAAATAGGGTTTTTGGACGAATAGACAGTACTCGAGCGCAAGCGAGTCCTAGAAGTCTGTTTCGCTTTTCGGCGTAGCTATTTTTTCGGCAACCGTTATCATTCAATGAGATCACATTTCTTTTTTATATATTTTAATTCTTATTTAAATTAAACAGAACAGGAAAATATCACATATTAACAAAACATTCTAATTCATGGTATTTATATTAAAATTCACTTCTGATATTGAAGGATTCAATTTGTTTGAAATCCTGGTATATTTAAATTCCTTTTGTTGAAGCTACAACAAGATGGCAAAGTTTCAGTATACATCGATTATTTTCTTCTGGTGATTTTTGAATGGTCTTGAATTTTAATTTTGTTTTCAAATTATCTATATATCCTTCAGCCACATTGGTAGACTTCCAGCCACCGTGTCTCAAATTTGTGATGTTTCCACCATTGTCAGCAAATAACGTCGCCGAAGTTCGACGAATGCTATGGCCTGTGTAATTTTAGGATTGGGTAAATGTAAAACTCTGCGATTTTCATTCCGAGACTCCCGAAAGTGTGGATACCAACAGGCTGAATCGAACATTTTCCTTTTGTAATTCACGAATAATCTGTTGTGTGGAGTATGAGATGGCCGTAAAGATAAATATTGTCTATACAACAGCAGGTTTTCTTGCCCAATTACAACAAAAGTTCTCTCAATATGTGTTTTGGAATCCGGTATTTTCACAAGCAACATGTCTTCCTTATCGTTTATTAAATCAATCGACATTTTTGTCAGTTCTTCTCTTCTGCACGCGCCGGCTAACCCAATAATTGTTGCTACCTGAAAAGTAAGTTGATACTTTTATATCCTACAATCGTAATATTTTGTTAAAATCACCTTCAGCATTAGATATGTATCATTATCCGCTTCTCTAATGAATTTGCTGATCTGTTCACTGCTGAAAACTTCTGATTTTTTGGCTTTGTAACCAACATTCTTCCTTTTAAGAAATGCGAGAACTTTTGGGAAAATGGCTATGTTCACATTTTTTTCTTTACTAAAATGGTACTTTTCAACATAGAGTACATGCTCCACAGAGTGGAGGATTTGACTGTTTCTGATTTATGCGCCAAATAGGCCAACATTACATCCTCTGTTATAATTTTGCATTGCTTCATCTCCATCCATTTCGTGAACAGAATCATACACGTTTTCATACCTTGATTTTGATTTTTCAGGCAATAATTGTGCTGTAGCAGCGGCTGCTATATTGAAATTTCCCAAGGCACATTTTCATTGTCACTATCACTGCTGCTTTCCATATTTTAATGCGGATTGGGATTGCGATCAGAAAACATGCAAATTCTTGACAACTAATTTTATATGAACTGTCAGCCGTTTTCTCAGTGCTATGGTAACTTCATTTATCAAAAATATACCTACCAAGATTTTCATATTTACTATGATCAAAACGACGTGATTCTTCCCGGCCTAGTCCGGGTACGTACTTCCCGGACTAGGCCGGAAAGGCTTCTTTCTCAAAGAAAAGCGTCCGGAAAGTGGGTACTTCCCGGACGGTTGCCGAAAAATGTATTTTTCTAGAAATATCTAAAATGACAATTATAGTCTTCATGAAAGTATCACTGATACCTTCATTTATTCTACAAAACAACGTTTTCTTTGATGAATAAGAGGAAATTTTTTATTCTTATCATGACATCAAACGATTCAAAAAAACTTCAGAAAATTTAATCAAAAAATGAAATACGACACATGTGTTTCGAGATTAGTGCATAATACTTTTCTCTCACCAGGCACTCATATTCGATCAACAATAATTTAAAGAATTCTTGGTTACAACAAGGTATCAGTAAAACTTTCAAGAAGTGTAAGACTATAATTGTCATTCTAGATATTCTTGGTTCATTCACACTCCCAAGAATAGACTTGTTCAATAAAATAATATTTTTCTAGTTTTGACACTTTTCGAAACTCATCGACGTTATGAAACTTTTTGTTTTTGTTAAGAAAAATGAAAAATAATTAATACTGAAGTTTGCCATTGATGGTGAAAAATACAGTTACAAAGTAAGATTAAAGTACAAGAACTATATGTTTGCTTACCTATAAGTCATTGAAATTGATGTACTACATAATATCTTCATCAATAAATTTACTATTTATATATTATATATTGTCTATGTCGTTTGAATCAAAGAAAATCAGCTCCAGAATCCATAAGCAGAGTAGTCGATGAACGCAGAAAATAGTGACAGTATACAGAGAATTTGGCAATTTTGAAACTGGTCGACAATTTTCGGTAAATTTTCAAATGTTTTAATACCTACAGGTTTCACAATTTCACAAATATTTTACAGAAAATCTGTGATGCTTAACATTTTAGGGCCTCAGGTTAACGTATTTTTTTAACCATTTCGATGTAATTAATACTGTCAAGAGCTCCAACGCTTACAGCAAATTCTCGGTATCCTTTCGTCTTCTCTACTCTAACAAATTCCTTCTCAATCTCTACATCTTTCACACGAAGAAAAGTCAATTCACAATTAGGATCATATTTTGTAAATTTCCAATCAGATAAGTTCTCTGGATATTGAGCACCCATAAAAAATACTTGAAGAGTATTGGTGATATCTGACTGCATTTACTTATATAATCAGTATTTCATTCAGAAAATTCAAAACTGACGTCAGAAACTATAAAATGAAAAATCCTGCAAGATTTGATATTTTAAAGCTAATCCTGATGAACTTATTTTGTTTGTTGTCTTTGCGCTCATGCCACCATCCTGCTGCTACTTCTATTCTTCTATGTGATCGACAGAATTTTTTTTTCTTGTTGAAAATGATGGTTGAATTCTTTGCTCTCTGTATATCCTGAATTATTTATATTATTATAAAGCTCCCTCACAGATACTGATTGCACCTCATCAAAGGGTGAGTGAAGGGCACAATACAGATAATACCTAGGTGTCTAGGTGCATGTCACCGTCCGGAATGATGTGAACATTTTTTATATTATTATGGTAAAACACGAAATACAAGCAACTAACATCAGGATGTACACATAACTAAGGAGTATCGATGTATCAGCAATATACTCACCACCCAAGCACAATATTTCTCCAAATCAATATGAGTCAAAATGAGTCTCAAAAGTCGTAATCTGATGGAAGTGATAACAAACAACCATCCCAAGTAGCATTTTTTATTTTATAAAAGTGCGAATACACTCTTCGACACTGCCTTATAAAATTCAAAGTTATATAATGTAGATACAATAAATTTTCCCTATCCCTATATATCTTTTATTGGCCTTAAATGATTTAATTTATAACTTCCCTATAAGTGTCGACAAAGACTTATGGTTTTTCCGATAACCATTTGAACACTTTTATAATCCTATCTATACGACTGTTATAAAACTCCCATATGGAGACGATACTGTTCCATTAACTTTCTGGATGAAAACGCTCATGCGCAACTTTGTCGTATTGTTTCACTCTAATTCTACGTCAAGTATTATTCATCTTTATTAATCTGTTGGATTATTGGTTAGTTGAATTTAGAAACAACCCAATAACATTAAATATGAAGTTGACGATAAGTAGTTGGTTTTATTAAATGCTTACAAGTTATATTTCTCATAAGCGCGAAGAAAATCTTGAAGGTAATTGAGTAACACTTGCAATTTTCTCTACTCTGTATGAAATCGAATTTTACCTCCGAATAACACGTCCGCCCTCGATATACGAAAGTTTTGAATTTCTTATTGAATAATACAAATCAATTTCAATTATTTTTGTCTAAATGTAACAATTTTTCAATACAAACACTAAGTTTTGAATAATAGTATCTTGAAATTAACAACAAATTCATTTTCCATCCAAATTCAACTTTTTTTCTTTGTTCTAAATTTTTCACAAACCTAAAAAAACACGACATTTTCAATAACAACATGGTCGTGTCCGATATTTAGTCATGCTCAACACTTCGACTCATATAAATAATTTCACATCCCTAATGTAAATACACTGCCTTTTTGTTCTATAATAATTTTTGAAATATTCATAATCACCAATTTAAGTGATAAAAATTACTGAAAAAAAATAAGTAGGAGCTTTAAAAACTTAAAGTGATTTACACCACCACCATCCCTGTATTATAACTGATGGTAACTCAAAACACCTCGAAATGACCAGTAGTTCTCACGCATGCGAAATAATCCGGATGCATGAGAACAACTGGTCATTTGAAGGTGTCGCTTTCTGAATGAAAACATAACCTAATATTCTTATTCAAGATATTGTGTTCTAGTTTCAATAATTGTGTTTAGGTGTGGACATGTCTTTCAAAATAGTTCGAACAGAGGAAACAGGAAGAGATATTCCTTCTCTTACAATTGTTCCTGAAGCTTGGGAACAAAACTGCATCCTTTATTGGCCCAAATCAAGGAATGCAGCGAGTGCAGTATGAAATCCGTTTTCAAAGACTGGAAACAGAATCCTTGTATAAAGGAGAAAGACAAATTTTTATATACAAGGCTGCAGAAGAAGAAATATCTGCAATGCTGCAATATATGGACAATGATATAGATCATTCAATGAATTTTCCTGGAAAAAAAGGATTAAGTGAAGAGAATCTAAAATACCTTGCAGAAAAATTGGATAATAGATATAATATAAATGAATAATATCAATAAGACCTGAAGAAATTTCTTTCCCGATTGTTGGGTGTAAATTTAATAATTTTTATAGGTTATTCTGCTAACTATGAAAATGCAGTGATGTCAAGCACTTTCAAGTAGTTATTCAATTGTATTTAAAAACACCTTTTTATTACTTATTCTCATCTTGATTTATAAGGGTACTCAGTTATTGGACATACATGATTTTTATGTATGTAAAAGACTTGATAAAAACTTGGAAACACTGATCACTATCGGTTACATTACGAAGTTGCAAACACTTCTATAGAACGCCCTATAATAACTGTTGTATCACCTTGCTTCTGATGTTTCATAGGCGGGTTCCTGTCACCTTTATAAACCCATATTATAAAACTTTGGTACTATAACCTGTAGTTTTATGAACAGTTGAAAATCTATAGTTTATAGAAACTTTTGGGAATCAATAATTTTTACAACTCCCATATGAACTTAAACATCTCAGGTAGTTAGCACCCCTATTATGAATCACTAATAACACCAATTTCAAATTTATAAATCTTCAGGTTACCAAAAATGTTACTTGGGATTCTAACGTATTTTCGCCAGATCCACCGACCTACTGGCCAACAGACAAAAATAAGATTCCCGACCACTTGGACTTTTTCGTCTAGAATGGAATTAACATTAGCGGAAGCTTATCCTCTACATCTTTTATCTGTCTATAAACCAGTCGTGCTAACCCTCCACACAATACTTAAATTGTATGAAATTAAATTACGACTAACGACGGAAAAAACCAATTGGGTTAAGTTCCAGCAAATACTCGAGGAAGAGGCAGTGAATATAATTTTATAAACGCCTGATGATATAGAAACAGCTGCAATCAACATAATAAAAACGATGCAAAAAACAGCATGGAAAAGTACCCAAACAAACTCAAGGACCAGAAAAATTTGAATGAAACTACTCTTTTAAATTCAGGAACTGTTAGTAGAGAAACGAAGAGCAAGAAGGAAATGGCAAAGATCACGGAATCCGCAAAACTGAATCAACTCACCAGAAAACAACGTGAACTCTGCGAATACAAAAAAAATTCTCAATTCTAACACTACATAGAGAATACAAATGATAAAACTGAGCACAGTATTTGAAAAGTTACGGAGAAATTCAAATGACCCACATTGAGGAAATCTCCGATTAGAATGACCAATGGAGAATGGGCTGCCACAGATGAAATAAATGCATTTAATTCGTCAAACATCTTGCACATGACATCACTGCAAATGACCCTTATCCTCGTATCAGCGATGCAGAAGTTGAAACATTTCTGGATGTTCCATGTCAGATAATTAAAACTTTCACACCAACAGAAATAACCAATGAGATTAGAAGACTTAAAAATACGACCTCAGAAGAGCCGAAAATATGAGAAAGCTACTCAAGAAAATTGTTGTACTGCTCACAAAATTATTTGATAGAATGATGAGTATATCCTTTTTCCCCATCATATGCAGAGCTGAGCATATGCTGAGGTTATAATGATACCCAAACCTGGTAAACCAGACCACAATGTGGATTCGTATAGGCCCATAAGTCTTCTGCCAATCCTGGGTAGACTGTTTAAGAAGTTGCTTCTCAAAAGGCTGAAAAAGGGTATGGATTTGCATCAACTGGTACCAGATCACCAATTAGGTTTTCGACAACGCAACAGTGTTTCAGGACTCATCGCAAGCATTCGACAAGGTTTGGCACCACGAACTGTTGTACAAACTCAAACAACTACTTCCACAGCCGTATTACATGATTGTTAAGTCGTATCTAGCAGACCGTTATTTTGCCGTAACTGACAACTGACAGAGAATCCATTGAACTCACGAAGATTGGAAAGGAACTCCATCAATGTGGAATAATTTCTATTAGTCTGTACAGACCAAACTCTTGCTAAATACTTTTCGAAAGAAGATTGTCATGTTGAATGATTGTTTGGGCTATTACCATCATCTATTGTGGATGTAATGATTTCCGACGTTTCGATAGACATCTTAATTTATATTTTATCTTGTTATAATATCGAATGCACCTTTATGCAGGTCCTTTTTCGGTGAGGCTAAGTCTGTGGGGGAATTTTATTGCTTTTCCTTTTGTATTATAATTACTTATCTCTTCAAAGTAATGCATATTTTTGAAAGTGAAAATCAAGCATTCCTGAATATGTATAGCTGGTGCTGTTAATGAATCTTTTGTTTAGATATTCCCCACACGATTCCATTCTCTTCATCTTCCAGATTGTACGTATTACTCTCTTTGAGTCTTCAGCACTCTGTCCAAGTTATGTGAGCTACCATAGAACATGATGCCCTACTTCATCTTCGATTTCAATACTGCTTGGTAAATTGTTTTCATTGACATTGAGTCCAGGTATTTACTGAGTACCCCAAATAAGTAGCAAATAGAACTCAATAGAGCACAATGGTTGGTGATGTGTTCACTCCAATCAAGAGTTTCCTCCTGTTTGAGACACAGGACTTTACAACACAAAATCAGATTCAGAGTTGAATATTTGCTGATGTTTGAAAACCTGAATGAGCTGTTTTGAATAGCACTGCATTTGTTTTTAGTATTCACGCATAAACCATTTGCTTCAAACCATTCGCCTGCTTGCAGTAGGGTTGTTTTAAGAAGTTGACACGTTTCTGGGAATGTCTTGGCCATGACTGTGAAGTTTATGTCATCTGCATAATTCAACATTTTGATATTCGTTTCATCGAATATGTTATATAGATCATTCAAAATATAATGAATATGGTGGGACCTAAAATGCTTCCTTGTGGTACTCCTAGTTCTGTCAATTCTGCCTGGGATATTATGTGGTTCTCCTTCTGAGAGATTACTCTTTGTCTACGGTTGGTTAGGTACGATTTAAACCACTTCCGTTCTGGGACAGCGCCATATTTTATGGAAACATTTATTTGGGAAGTTAGGGGTTCACTATTTGTTGTGCGCAATCTATTACTAATTTCATCAGGATTCCTTCACATACGTAGCCATTTTTATTCTTCAACATAGATATTGTTTCCAATGTTTCTTCTTCCGAGACTGTGCGTAGTTTGAAGATGGTGTTTGTTCCTGTTATATTGATTTTAGGTTGTGAGTTTGGATTGTTACTTACTATACTTTGCTTTTCGCCATTGATGAAAAATAGGTATTGAATATTTTCGCTATTGGTTCCGGTTTCCTGGTATTTCAATATTTTGATTTTTGTACCTGGATTTTTTCACAATTTTCAAGGAGATTTATTTTATTGTCTGATTTCCGTATTTCCTGTTTATAATTTTCGCTTTTTCCTATCGAAAAATGTTATCATACTCTCTTTTATTGTTTTGTTAAGTTCATGTAACGCATTACGATTTTTTCCAATAGTAGATTTATATTAAGTTTAAGTATTTCATTTTTATCCCTTGCTTCTTCTATAGGTTTTGAGATACCTTATTTCCATCGCATTGCCCTCTGTTTCTGTTTCACTTGTTCACCAATCTCGTCACAACAAAAACTTTGTTCGCACCTAGGAATTTCAGGTTGGAGTTTTTCTTGTACAAGCTTGATGAAAATTGCAAAGCATTCGATGCTCACTTTAAATTACAGCTTTGGTTGCATAATATTTATAATACTGTGAATCTCTTCGATTTTATCGACACATCAGACATCGCGTCTTCTTCGTTGTCCATCTTAACTCGAATTCTAAGTTAGGAACATGAAACTATAGCTCTTCTCCTTTGGAAAATTAAGAGGTTACTTTGTCCTAGATTTTCCATCTAGATATTCAAAACTACAAACATTTAGGCAGAATGGTAGCACGCGGTTCTACTAGTTTTCGAATTAGAACAAGCGCCCAACAGTACGAATAATATATATTATATCGCGGACTGAAGTAGAACATTGAATCCTAAAGGTAAAGTTTAATGCCCGACCGCAGGAGGGCCATAATTTACCTGAAGGATTAAATGTACTTCAGTCGCAAGGTATATACGATACTTTGACTTCCGTATGATTTTATTAATTATTTCAATAATTTCAATCAGTTTTTCTCTCTTCAACTCATTTAATAAACTCTTTCAAAATAAGTTACATAGTAACACTGCGTTGTGGCAATTATAATTTAGAAACATTGTCATTACTAGTGTCATTGTAAAGAAACATTGTTATTGATAATTATTGGTATCATGAGTGAAGAAGGTGTATCTGATATTGATAAAAGACAGCCGAAGTAGGTGAAGAATTGTTACCACCGAAATCTAGAAAACTATACGAGCAGCATTACGATGCTTTAAAAAGTGGTGCCGCAAAAAATGTGAGACAACCTACTGAAAATACGCTGTTAGTCTACTTCAATGATAAATCAAAAGCGGTTTCTGCCTCAACTCTCTGGGCACATTACTCAATGCTGAAATCGGTTATTAACATTACAGAAGATATTGATATAAGTAAATTTCCAAAATTATTAGCTTTTTGAAGAGAAGAAATGAGGAATTTAAGCCCAAGAAGTCAAGAATTCTCACGTCTGAGCAGGTAGATCAGTTCTTACGGGAGGCCTGGATGATAAATATTTAATGCTTAAGGTAAATTTGGAAATGTGTTTATATTCAGAAATTTAAGAAATCAATTTTTTAGGTTGCACTTATTTTGGGCGTTGGGGAGCTTGTCGTGAAAAGAGTTGGTTGATTTAGAAATCGACGATGTGTGAGACATTTGGGCGATTCCTTCCAATTGCGATTAGAAACACCAAAAATAAAATTGACCGAAATTTTGTGATCAAAAATTCAGAAAACAGTGCCATCAGTTTTGTGGCGATATTTCGAAAATATGGCATTGCGAAAGACAGGGACACCTCATTCAAAATTTTTGTTCAATACATCAACAAAGAAATGTACTACGAGTAGTAGGAAAATTATGTTTGGTACATTTCCACTGCAAAGGCAGCTTTCTTGAAATTAGAAAATGCAACGTCTTATACGGGACATTGTTTTAGACGCACATCTGCGTCTTTGTTAGATGATTCGGGAGCAACAATAGACGTGCTGAAGAGACATGGAGGATGGAAATCCTCCAACGTGGCCGAGGGATATATTGAATCGTCTATTAAAAATAAACAAAAATTTCAGATAAAATATTTGGTCAAGTCGCCGATTCGTCCACTATAATTATGCCACAGTCCTCATTCTCGCTTCCTGTTTCCGCAGGATCTTCGAAACAAACACCAGTTTAATATGATAAGGATCTATCTGTTTATCGTCAGTTACCTGCTGCATTAACCCAGGAAAGACTGGTCAATATGACGAACTGTCACAATATTAATTTGAATATTAACGTTAATTACCATTCTAATTAATTGTATTTTTCAATAAAATATCCCTTAAATTCGTTTGTTTGTGATTTAATCGTTCCGAGTTTCGTCAATATTTAATCCGGAGGGATTAAATGTGACACTTTAGTACCTGTCACAAGGGAGTGAAGTTGTCACTTTAGGCCCGGAAGTACGAAAATATAAAACTTTCTGAGAAAAAAAAGATTCAATAACAATAGTATCTTTTGCATAAACCCTATGGTGATTTGTTTGCAAGTGAAATCTGAGAGATTGAACATTTTACAGCCATCTTAACTAATTGGAAGTAAAAAGGAGGTGGTTTATAAGAAAGACCGTAAGTAGCTGAATCTACATACTTTTCTGTAACAAAAAGAAAGTTTCATTTTCTTGTTGTTTCCTGTTCATTTCGTTCATCTGAATGAACAAAATGAATTTTAGCCAAGATTGCAACCGAAATCAGAGCTAGCATGGACGTTATGATATTCATTCTGAGCATTTTTATACAATTGTACCTAATCTTCGGAACCATGACAAAACTACGTTAAAAACATTCCAAAAAAATGGGTAGTTTTCTCGTAAAGCCAATGGTCGCTTGTGGTATAACAAGAGGTAAGAATTCGATGAAGATATTTTATATTGATCACCCCGTTTGCCAAATTTCATACATCGATTCTCTTTACAGACATATTATTGAAATAAACCTGCATTCGACAAAAATAAAACTCTATAGGATACCTTGATTTATTCTCTCTTCTACCTAAAAATTTGATTTATAAATATTGAGCATCTGTTTCAGAATAAAATTGACTCAAACAAATAACGAAATATTAGGCCTCACTCCCATATTTCAGATATATCAACTTATTGGAGACCGAAATGACAAATATCGGGTTTTCTAATGGGAACTTTTCATCATGGTGAAATACACGACCGAATAACGTCTGCAATTTACTACCGAAATTCGGAGTCAGTGACCGGAACTTTAAGAGCCTTAACTCCAATTTTCGGTCGTAATTCGGGCCCTAGCAGACAGGCAATCACAAGTTTGGCGCAAAAATTTGAGTCTACAGATTTGCTGTTGGATGTTGTCGTACCAGTGAAACAAAGGATCGGTCGCAGTAATGAAAACATCGCTGCAGTTTGGGCCTCCGTAGCCGACAACCCAAATCAGTCAATTCCACGGCGATCTCAAGAATTGGGCATCCGTTAGACCACTCTTTGATGAATTTTGCGTAAGTATCTTGGTTAACACCTGTACGAGATCAAGCTGACTCGAGAATTGAAGCCGTTGGACCATTTGAAGTGACATGAGTTCTCCGATTGGACTCTGAAAAATCTGCCCCACGATCACTGTTTTCAATGGCCCAATGGTTCAATGGCTTTGTCAATAAGCAAAATATGCGTTGTTTGACAGGCAGCAATCCACACGTGAATCACGAGACCCAATTGCATCCCCTAAAAAGTCCCGGTTTGGTGACAATCGTCACATTACGGCCCATGGCGGACATGGAATTCTCGAAATTTTTGTCGCAAAGGTGGTTTCTGAAATAAATGATTCAATTTCACACCTAACTATTCCGGATGCACACCTAAACTGTTTTTTGGTTAGTTCTGAACGAATAATATTGATTTTAACCCACCCACTGTAACATCCTAGGTTTTTTTTAATACAAAAAAATTGTAGTCTCATTCCACTCTATGCTGAAACGCCAATGACGGTTACCAAACCGTGGAAATATATTCGATGGTTATAATCGGAGAAAGAAGAAGAAGAATGCGTCTTACTGTCAAGCGCCCGCGTCGATCTACGCGAGTGCGTGAGAGAAAAAAGAAAAAGAAGAAATGCAAAATGTTGTGACCATTATCGGTTGTGTTGTGAAAAAAGAAGCGAGACTCAAAAAAGTGGGTTGGACCATTTGAAGTGACATAAGTTCTCCGATTGGACTCTGAAAAATCTGCCCCACGATCACTGTTTTCAATGGCCCAATGGTTCAATGGCTTTGTCAATAAGCAAAATATGCGTTGTTGGACAGGCAGCAATCCACACGTGAATCACGAGACTCAATTGCATCCCCTAAAAAATCACGGTTTGGTGACAATCGTCACATTACGGTCCATGGCAATCGCTACCGCACCATGGTAACGATTTTTTTTTGGCCCCTATTGCAAGGTATGGACTTGGCCAACATGTGGTTTCGGTTTATTGAAGCAGACATTTGGTGAGCGTGAAATTTCGAGATGTGACCCCGTCGATTGGTTGCCTCATTCGTGCGATTTGACGCCTGTGGACTATTTTCTTTGGGGCTCAGAGACAACATTGAACGCGAAATAGCGGCCGTTTCGGCTGAATTGTGTGGCCGAGTCATCGAAAATTGGGTCCAGAAAATTGACCGATGCAAACGGGCCTGTGCTGGCCATATGAACGGAGTCGAGTTCCATTCATGAATGTTCTGTTTTTTACTTCCAGCCAATAATAAAGTTTTTGAAATATCTCAAATGGTTTGTGATTTATTTAGATTCAAATTTATCAAGTCCCTATTGAAAAACCCTTTAGGTTACCAGAACCTCTATATAAGGTCGTTATTTCTTACAGAGGATAATATTCCTGCTCCTCTTTCAATATGAGCTCCTAATTTTTAATTCGAAATAAGAAAAAATCCATCACAAGAGAATCATAATGCCATGTTGAGTATAATGAAACACCTCGTTGGGTTGTTACAACAATTTATTTAATTATTCAGATGGTCTGAAATTATGGCTCTTTGAATCGTAATGAGCATTGTTTAGAGTGTTTTGTACCATTGTTCGTATACCTAGAATGGAGCAACTGTCACCTGAATCTGAATTATTCAACAGTTCGATGTCTAATTACATTCTGAGTAATGAATCGTCAATGGACTGGATTTGTTTGTTTAGGTAATTTTCATATTCTTTAGTGTGTTCAGATCTGTACTCCTCATAGGATACTTGATGAGATATTTTTGTCGATTGATGGAGCAAATGCTCAATAATATATTTTCCGAAGGAGATTAAATAAAGTTCTCATGTATCCAGAACGACTCTCCAAAATTTTTGGGTTCGTTACTGGGCCAAACTCGTCGATAGGCGATTTGCATATTTCTGAAATGAGACATGTCAGCATAATTTCTGGGATAACATTGTAAATAGGTTAGTTTTAAAATCATATTTCTTGAAGTTTTTTAGGGTTTGTAGGACATTTCTGTTGATTTCTAAGAAAAAGATGATTGTTGAACATTTTTCGAATTTCTGAAGATAAACTTCAATCATTTCTCTAAGAAAATGAATTGAAATTAAGAACTGGGAAGAAATCCGGTCACGTATTCAATAATCATTACTTCTTAATGAATGAGAAAAATTTCCATCAATTTAACTTCTAATGCTTTTCAAGTCGTAAATCAGTATAACTTTTATATTATAATATTTGATTGACTTTTAGCTTGTCAACGAGATACACGTGTTGTGCAACTTACATCGCTGGCATATCTAGACATTACATACTTGTTATATCTTTAACTATAAAGATGATTAATCTTTTAGAACAAGTGAAAGTGAACTTTGCTCTTGTAGGGATTAAAACAAAGTGCTGCTAAAAATACGTTTAAAACGATCTAAAGTCAATCGATACCCACTATTTTTGAGCATGTCGTTTATTAATCAGACCTTTCAAGTGAGCCTTCTCAGTATTGAAACCTTAGTTCAACAGATAGTTAAATTATAGTAGATTCTACCTATGCCAATCACCTTTCAGAAGAAGGGCATACCTTCCAACAACATGTTAAACTCATCAGATTGTAGGTAGGTCCTAATTTAAAAAAGTTATCCACATGGTAGAATTTTACTCAGTTATATATTTGTATTCAAGTATACAGACTGATATTTCAACCCAAAAACAGTATTCATAATTTTTCTTAAATGTATAAGCTATATGCTAACTCTTGTTGAAATTTTCTTTCAAACATCTAAACAAAATCTAATAAATTTATGAATCCAAATTACGAACTTATTATAATATAGGAATTTGGATGGAGTTTATCATGTTGTTAGTCTTATTAGATTGTAGGTATGCATTTCTTCTATAAGGTGATCTACAAAGTTAGAATTATACTTATTTATTTGTTTGTTTATTTAGAAACAAGAATACAAATTGGTATTTCAACCCAAAACAGAATTCATAATTGTACATAAATATACAATCTTTATGCTAGCCCTTATATCTAGTTAAGATGGTCTTTCAAATATCTAAACGAAATTATCTGATAAGTTTGAAATTCAAAATAACGAAGTTTTTATAATATTAGTATTTTGATAATGGTAACTTTTGATACAATCTACAAACAAACCATCAAGCCACGGAACACTTCATAGGTATCGTTAAGGCCCATAAAAGTCCGTGAGTAAAATTCACCGCAGAAAGCAACTATGCGACGGAGCTTAGACAATTTATTTACCATATTTTCCATAAAGAACAGTAACAACAAAATTTTTGTAATTCTTGAAATTGTTGTCGCAAAGGTGGTTTCTGAAATAAATGATTCAATTTCACACCTAACTATTCCGAATGCACCCCTAAACTGTTCTTTGGTTAGTTCTAAACAAATAATATTGATCTTAACCCACCCACTATAACATCCAAGGTTTTTTTTAATACAAAAAAATTGTAGTCTCATTCCACTCTATGCTGATACGCCACTGGCGGCTACTAAACCGTGGAAATAAATTCAATGGTTAGAATCGGAGAAAGAAGAAGAAGAATGTGTCTTACTGTCAAGTGCCCGCGTCAATCTACGCGAGTGCGTGAGAGAAAAAAGAAAAGGAAGGAATGCAAAATGGTGTGACCATTATCGGTTGTGTTGTGAAAAAAATTAAGCTGCAATAGTTTTCCTTAGGGATACTCACAATATTTCTTCGAAATCGACGACACTAATTACTCAAGACAGCACCGGCATTTAAACTATATCCAATAATACTGAATCCTACAGTATTGTGTTGAATATTAGGGTCCAAACATAAATAATGATTTTTGGAAAATTCAAAGCAATTTCCGTATTTCATTTATCATTATTGTCGGAAGGAAAAAATCGCTCAAGTCGAAGCTGGTCTTAAAAATGATATTAGGGCTCTGGCCCATCGAAAACGACCATCAATCGATAGTTGGCCGAACATTCGAGTATGAAAAAGCAGTTTACAAAATGAGTGCCGCTGTTTGAAGATGCTCAAGCGAAATTAAAATGTTACTCATTGACCACTTAGAACCTGCAGAAACAATCAACAACGACTTTTATATCGGTTTGTTGGATCGTCTGAAGGACGGAATCTCCTAAAATAATCTCATTTGAAGAAGAAATAGATGCTCTTTCATCAAGACAACGTATCTTGTCCTAAGTGAGAAAATTCCGCCAGGTCGGATAGAGTTTGGAATGGCTACCGCAGACCTTCCTCCAGCAACTCTTGTCATTTCGCTGAACTCGATCATAGTCTGTTAAAAGAGATTTGGCACTAATGAGGAAGAAAAGCAATTTTATAAGGTCTCGATAAATCCTTCTACATCGGTGGTATTGAAAAGCTAGAGAAACATTGAAAATAATGAACCGCTCAAGAAGGAGTACCGGTATAAAATGAGCGTTTTTTGTAAAAATAAAACAATAATTATTAATGGGAAAGTAAAAACATCCCATTCAGAATATTGGTCATTGTTTTGTACACATTTTGACCAATTTTCTATCAGTTTTCGACCTCTTCGTAGGAATCAAAGTGCTACTTAGCGAATGCGTGTCCCATCGATGAAAACAAATAATTATTCGGAAAGAGCCAAGTCTGGTGAGTACGGCGGGTGGGGTAGCAGCTCCCAGCCAAGTGTTTTGATTGGATCTTGAACGGATTATTCTGGTCGTTTTTCCATCAATGCATGGTTCAAATTGATCATTTGTTGTCGGTAGCGATCAGTATTAACGGTTTCACTAGGTATTAGGAGCTCGTGGTACACAACACTTTTCTGGTTCTACCAAACACACAGCATTGTCTTCTTGCCGAATCGATCTAGTTTTGCAGTCGATGTTGATGGTTATCCTGGATTAACACACGATTTTTTTTCCATTTAGGATTCTTAAAATAAATCCATTTTTCATCACCAGTAACAATCCGATGCAAAACCGATTTTCATTCATGTCTTTGAAGCAAAACTTCACAAGTGTTTTCCATTTGTCTTTCATTCAATGCATGAGGCAGTCATGTCACACACTTTAGGTTCTTTTCCACAGCTTTTGAACGGTCAGAGATTGTTTATGGTGCAACATTTAACATTTCTGCCATTTGCTTTTTATTCAATGTGTCATCTCCATCCAATATGGGTATTTGTGGTAGTCTCCTGAGATGGGTTGAGTCATACGTTTTAAATCGGACCCAGTATGTTTCTATTAATAGCTGTAGGTCGAGAACATTCAAAAACACCTCGGGTATACCTCAGGGCCCTCATTTGGGCCCTCTGCAATTCCTAATTTATATTAACAACATCGGGACATATTTTCGATACTCTAAATTTCTTCTGTATGCTGATGATTTTTCAGACCAGTGAAAACATGGAGTGATTGCCTGCAGCTACAGCAGGATTTTATGAGACTCCAGGGGTATTGTGAAGGGAATTCTCTATTTCTGAACTTTGAAAAGTGTTGTAGAATATCTTTTACTAGAAATACTAATATTCTGGATTTTGATTACTCCATAAATGGTAGACCTATCAAAGCGTTTGACAATGTTTCAGATTTTGGCATCTTTTTAGATTCAAGGTTTATTTTCGATTTGCATGTAGAGAAAATTGTGAATAATGCCAATAAAATGCTGGGTTTCATTATCCGTAATAGATTCCAATTCAAGGAAAATGAAACACTGCTGACTCTTTATTTTTCTTTTGGCCACAGTAGGTTGAATTTTGCGCCCACTGTATGGAACCCAAGGTATAAATGCTACGTACAGCGCTTGGAGAGTATTCAGAATAGGTTCTTGAGATATCTAGCTCACAGGAGTAAATTAATCATTATTGATTACGATTACACGACTATTCGACGCAGATTCAACATGATGAGTTTGTCCAATCGCAGACGGCTTACGGATGTGTTATTTGCGTGTAAAATCATTAGAGGACGGTTTTTGGCATCTGAAATTTTCAATTTTGTGTCTCTAAGGGTTCCAAATGTAGGTTTGAAATCCTTCGGTACTTTCTATGGCACTATCAGAAATACTAATTCGGCGCAAACCCTCCACTCCATAGAGTTATGACGACATGTAATGCCCTTTGTGTGAACGTTGATGTTTTTCACGATCCATTATTGAAGTTGAAGAAAACTGTCAGGGCCAATCTTGAGGCCTCGGATAGATAATTTTATGATTTAATGTAAGCCTGTTTTGTTCATTTTTCGGGTTGGTATTTAATGTTATTTGGCATTGGATGATAGGTTCTTGATATTTTGTGAATGTATGATTCAGGAATTTCCTTTTGTTGGAAGTAGTCTATATAATAAAGTAATAAGATCGGGGACCAGAGAAAAAAATCGAAACGGGTCCCGTCAGGGACCCGAAAAGTTGCTCTTTCGCGACCCGCAGGGCTGCTCGAGAGGGAATCTTAAAACAGATCGAAAGGCGAATCCTCCTCTAGGAGAAGCGACCCCGAAACCCTCCGGGCGCTCTTAAAGTGCCCGAAATTTTCGAAAGAAAATCGCGAAATCGGCCATTTTCGCGAAATCGCCCAAAGGCGAAAACGGGCGAAAGTACTCCTATGAAGCCGGAGCATCTCGCGGGGGGAGGGTCGCTTTTTCTGGACGAAGAACGTCCCCATACGTGGCTACGAGCTCAGCCGCGGAGCCCCCGGAATCTATACGAAAATTATGCATATAAAACGGCAATTTTAGACTCGCGACTTCCTGAAACGTCAAAACCACACCTACGTTTTCCTCCGTGCCGGTCGAAAACGATATAAATCGCCCCGCGATCGGTAGAAAACGAATCTACGTGAAATTTCCCATCTCTGGGTACCAATTTTCACATCCAAGTAGCGAGTCAAGGCCGCGAATTCTTCATTCGAAATTCGGCAATTTCTACGGTGAAATGAGGCAAAATGTCAGAATTTCTCATACGATTCCGATGATAGCCGAACGCGAGCTCCAAATTTGAAAATACGGCATCAATTTTTCGCTCGATATGGGCGTTCGAAGATTTTTCAGGCCTTCCAAATGCTCGATTAAGAATCTACAGGAGATTCCGAATCTCTAGAGACCACTCACGTTTCACGAATCGCAAGAAAAACACCTCAAATATGCGTTTGAAAATCGTCATTTCAGGCTCTATTTTCGCGCTAATTCATTTTCGTCCTTGAAGAATGCACACAGATCGCGATGAATCGCTATACAGGCTATGCTATCTCGAAAAAATCGCTATACAGGCTGTGCTTATGGAAAGCACTGATTTTCACCAGATTCTTTCTTCGAGAGATTTCGTGTTACTTAGGGTTCTATCATGTTTTCCGCGTTTTTTCGTATTTGGTCGGTTTCTTTCTTGGTGGAATGCACTGAACTCGAAACGATAGAGTTATAAACGATATTCTTTCGGTTTGTTTTTCATGAAGAAAGCACCCACTGCGAATCAATTATATACGGGGTGTCCCATATGCATTTTTCTTCAAGTTCTCTCGTTTATATATATGTGAATACTATATCTGGGCGATTGCCTGTATGTATTCCAGTGTGGAATAAATAAATAAATGAATATTGTTCGAAATTCGGTGTCTTCAAACAATTTCTGGTTGTCTTCACACGTTCTTCATTTCTTACATGAAAATCATTATTTCTAAACCGTTGAAACCATCTTTTGCATTGTTACGTCTGATGGGGCATGATATCCATATGCTTCGACAAGAATTAGTGCTGTCTGCGAATCATCACTTTCTGGTACAACACTCGACATTTTTAACACGATGAAAAAATATGTCTGTTCAATGACTTGATGTATACCAAATATGTTTCACAGACGTCATAGCAAACATAGCAAACAAAAAAAAGACTCATTGACAACAAATGTTCCCTATCGACACATTTGTATCTTGACGCTCACTTCATACCGGCATACCTGATATATTGATGAACAAAAATAAATTTTGGTAAAATAGCTGAGTTGGGAATAAAGGCTTGGAATTTTTTTTATTCAGGAATCAATTGTCGTCAAGGACTCACCTTGTTTATTTCGTTTGGGTATCAAGTTATCAACAATTCCCGGTACTAAACGAAAATTCATAAAAAGAAATTGCGATGTTTTCATTCAACGTGACTAAATCATGAAAAGGCAATCCTTTCACTCGCTACATAATAATTACTTTTCCATTATCGGTATTGTAAAATTGCAATTCGAAGAACAGATTAAATGAACGAGTGTCGAAGATGACAGCTTGAGATGTGGAATCCACAGTAACCTTGGATAGGTCGCCAGTGACTCACGATCCACGAGCGAGCTCAATTTCTGGTTTTGGAAAAACAAGGACTGTTTCTTTTACCATATGAAACTCTTCAAGTTGATACATGTAATTACCTTATAGTGATGATATATTGCATTGTTTTGCATTCCAATTCCTTCCGATGGGGAATTTCTTATGTATCGTGATGATTTGCAGTCTCAGGATTCATCAGTTTCTTTCTTGACGATTTTGTCGAGAATCTTCCGAGTTGAGGCCATTAAGCGATTGAGATTTATGGTTTATAAGGAGAATCCTTGACAATCGATGGGGAATTTATGTAAGAGAAATAGCATCACCTTTTATGTAGTTATTAACTTTGATGAATATGGATTTGAAGATATTTAAATCTGCTTCTTGTTAGTTATAAGTTGATCGTTCTGAGAATTTCCTCTGAGCATTTCTTGTGATTCTTGGCTTTTCAAGCTCCAAAATCTATTGAGAAATCTGGAATTCTGTGAAACATCAAGTATCCGCAGAAAATGACAGAATTTTTCATCCGGCATGAATTTTCTTAGTAACTGATAACCATGAGAATTAGTTATAAAAGACAGATATAACATATTCAACATAAAAATCATGAAAAAAAAAATTTAGTTTGAATATGATTAAATAAAAACTTATTTAATAAAATTTCCATATTTATTGTGTTTTAACAATATGTAACACTACATTTGCAACAATTGTTTCGCCAAATTCTTGGCTTCTTCAGGCGAGTTCTATGTTAAACTACTCCAAAAATTTTTGAGTCTTCCTTATATATTTCTCAAGATGGAAGAGGGGGGACCGGTATTCTAAATGCTTCTGGGATTTTTTATGGCATGTTCATCAATGGTGATCTGTTGACATCCGTTTGGTCATTGAGTAAGATATTTTGCTTGTTATATCTGTTAATTTCCATTGTTTCTAGGATATTAAGCCTTCTGCTTTTGTTTTCTATGTGCAGAATTTTATAGTTTGGATCAAACATATGTTCCTCGTCTAAAAGATGGGTCGCATAAGTTGAGTTCTGTTTTTATTCAGAAACTACTCAAATGTTCTTTAATTCTCTTCTCGAAGTTCCTTCCTGTTTGTCCAATATATACTTTCTGGCATGTACCACAATTCAACTTATACACTCCTGATTTTTTGTTTTTATCTAATTTATCTTTATTATTTTTGATTAAATTACTTAAAGTGTAATTGGTTTTGAATGCTATATCGAAATCTTTTTTGAAAAAAAATTGCTACTTCTATTGATTTTTTACCTGTGAAATTCAAAATTATATATCTATTCTGTTCTATTTTGTCGTTTTTGGGGTATATTAATGTTAAAGCTTGATTTAATAGGAATTTATTCAATATTTGGTCCACAAGGTCTGGTTTGAAACCATTATTAACAGAGATTTGTTTTATAGTATTGAGCTCACAATAAAAATTCTGTTTCTTCATAGGTGTTTTGATTAGTCTATATACCATGCTATCGAATGCTGCTAGTTTTTGTGAATATGGATGATGTGACTTTGAATGGATTGTTATGTCGGTGTAGGTTGGTTTGCGATAAATTGCAAAATCGTGTTTACTATTGATTTTTGATATTGTTAAATCTAAAAATTTATTTTACCATATTTTTCTTCTCCATACGTATGACCATAATCATTTCATACTGAATCGAATAATTTAAAACTATCAATATTATCCCTAAAAAATTTTCCACTTTTTTTTTGAAGATACAAATAACTTTTGACAGTTTCAAACAGAATCCAAACAACAAGGAACCACAGAACACTTTTTATTTGGAACTACCCACCACAGAGACGTTATAATATTTTAATGTGATAATAATTCACTTTAATTATTCTGAGGAAAATTATAACTAAAGATCAATAATAGTTACAGATATTATCTTTCATTTAAAAAAACATTGCAAATATTAATTTTTTCTCTCCTGGGGTTCGGTAATAAATTAATATTCTATGGTAAGGTATTAAAATTTGACATAATCTATGAATAACCATTATTCAATATTTATGTTCTTGTTTACGTAATTAAAACATACTCAGATTATACAAATCAGTAATCAGTAATTATAATCTAAACAGAATAGATTCATATTAATGATTTAACAAAAAATTTTTTATCAAAGAACACCTAGTTGATTTTTCAAAATCAAATTTAGGTATTTCTTCAAAAAAGTATAATTGCACACCTAAATCTGGAAATACTTGTAATCTATCCAGGTAAATTGTTATTGGGATTCAGTACAGAAAATACCTGTTCACTGGTCTCTGTCAAGGAGAAGAAACTTCAGAAATATCAGTGTTTGGAAAATCATAGATGATTTTTTCTGGCTTTGAGTGAAAAAAAAGCACAGTGACAACTTCTTGCCTTGGAAGTTTCATAGAAATGATGGTTATCATGATTTGGAAATTTTAAGAAGAAAATTACAAATGTATGCTGATAACAGCCAATAATTCTGAGGTTTTTTTGGAATTTCTCACTGGGAAGAGATGGTTTATAATCTTGAAGTAGAAAGAAATTATAGTAAACAGCAAAAATATGTTTATGGTGTTGAATTTTTTTACCAGAAAATAAGTATTTTGTATCTTCCTTCTGGATATGGACCTCATCGGATGAAACATGAGTGAGTGAATCATTTCTTAGAGGGAAAATAATGTTTTTAAACAATTCAGATTCAATAGTGGATGCTGTGGAAGGTATTTTTCATTCGAACTAAACTGGACTACAGAGGGGTATTTGCCCAATGTGAAAACTTAAAATGCTTATAACTTTTCAACGCAGCTGAATATAGAAAAACCGTAATAGAAAAAGTCTTTCTTTCGATCTCAAGAACCTATGGTTAAAATTAACGCAGTGGTCAAAGACTCACCCTGTATAGTTCAATGTTAAGTAGCTACATGAAAATGAATTTCTTGTATTGTTGCAGGATACATTCTCTTCCCAATTTATATTTTATCTTGTTATAATATCGAATGCACCTTTATGCAGGTCCTTTTTCGGTGAGGCTAAGTCTGTGCTGGGGGAATTTTATTGCTTTTCCTTTTGTATTATAATTACTTATCTCTTCAAAGTAATGCATATTTTTGAAAGTGAAAATCAAGCATTCCTGAATATGTATAGCTGGTGCTGTTAATGAATCTTTTTGTTTAGATATTCCCCTACACGATTCCATTCTCTTCATCTTCCAGATTGTACGTATTACTCTCTTTTGAGTCTTCAGCACTCTGTCCAAGTTATGTGAGCTACCATAGAACATGATGCCCTACTTCATCTTCGATTTCAATACTGCTTGGTAAATTGTTTTCATTGACATTGAGTCCAGGTATTTACTGAGTACCCCAAATAAGTAGCAAATAGAACTCAATAGAGCACAATGGTTGGTGATGTGTTCACTCCAATCAAGAGTTTCCTCCTGTTTGAGACACAGGACTTTACAACACAAAATCAGATTCAGAGTTGAATATTTGCTGATGTTTGAAAACCTGAATGAGCTGTTTTGAATAGCACTGCATTTGTTTTTTTAGTATTCACGCATAAACCATTTGCTTCAAACCATTCGCCTGCTTGCAGTAGGGTTGTTTTAAGAAGTTGACACGTTTCTGGGAATGTCTTGGCCATGACTGTGAAGTTTATGTCATCTGCATAATTCAACATTTTGATATTCGTTTCATCGAATATGTTATATAGATCATTCAAAATATAATGAATATGGTGGGACCTAAAATGCTTCCTTGTGGTACTCCTAGTTCTGTCAATTCTGCCTGGGATATTATGTGGTTCTCCTTCTGAGAGATTATTACTCTTTGTCTACGGTTGGTTAGGTACGATTTAAACCACTTCCGTTCTGGGACAGCGCCATATTTTATGGAAACATTTATTTGGGAAGTTAGGGGTTTCACTATTTGTTGTGCGCAATCTATTACTAATTTCATCAGGATTCCTTCACATACGTAGCCATTTTTATTCTTCAACATAGATATTGTTTCCAATGTTTCTTCTTCCGAGACTGTGCGTAGTTTGAAGATGGTGTTTGTTCCTGTTATATTGATTTTAGGTTGTGAGTTTGGATTGTTACTTACTATACTTTGCTTTTCGCCATTGATGAAAAATAGGTATTGAATATTTTCGCTATTGGTTCCGGTTTCCTGGTATTTCAATATTTTGATTTTTGGTACCCTGGATTTTTTTCACAATTTTCAAGGGAGATTTATTTTATTGTCTGATTTCCGTATTTCCTGTTTATAATTTTCGCCTTTTTCCTATCGAAAAATGTTATCATACTCTCTTTTTATTGTTTTGTTAAGTTCATGTAACGCATTACGATTTTTTCCAATAGTAGATTTATATTAAGTTTAAGTATTTCATTTTTATCCCTTGCTTCTTCTATAGGTTTTTTGAGATACCTTATTTCCATCGCATTGCCCTCTGTTTCTGTTTCCACTTGTTCACCAATCTCGTCACAACAAAAAACTTTGTTCGCACCTAGGAATTTCAGGTTGGAGTTTTTCCTTGTACAAGCTTGATGAAAAATTGCAAAGCATTCGATGCTCACTTTAAATTTACAGCTTTTGGTTGCATAATATTTATAATACTGTGAATCTCTTTCGATTTTATCCGACACATCAGACATCGCGTCTTCTTCGTTGTCCATCTTAACTCGAATTCTAAGTTAGGAACATGAAAACTATAGCTCTTCTCCTTTGGAAAATTAAGAGGTTACTTTGTCCTAGATTTTCCATCTAGATATTCAAAAACTACAAACATTTAGGCAGAATGGTAGCACGCGGTTCTACTAGTTTTTCGAATTAGAACAAGCGCCCAACAGTACGAATAATAGTATATTATATACCGCGGGACTGAAGTAGAACATTGAATCCTAAAGGTAAAGTTTAATGCCCGACCGCAGGGAGGGCCATAATTTACCTGAAGGATTAAATGTACTTCAGTCGCAAGGTATATACGATACTTTTCGTACTTCCGGTATGATTTTATTAATTATTTCAATAATTTCAATCAGTTTTTTCTCTCTTCAACTCATTTAATAAACTGGCTTCAAAATAAGTTACCATAGTAACACTGCGTTGTGGCAATTATAATTTAGAAACATTGTCATTACTAGTGTCATTGTAAAGAAACATTGTTATTGATAATTATTGGTATCATGAGTGAAGAAGGTGTATCTGATATTGATAAAAGAGCAGCCGAAGTAGGTGAAGAATTGTTACCACCGAAATCTAGAAAACTATACGAGCAGCATTACGATGCTTTTAAAAAGTGGTGCCGCTTAAAAAATGTGAGACAACCTACTGAAAATACGCTGTTAGTCTACTTCAATGATAAATCAAAAGCGGTTTCTGCCTCAACTCTCTGGGCACATTACTCAATGCTGAAATCGGTTATTAACATTACAGAAGATATTGATATAAGTAAATTTCCAAAATTATTAGCTTTTTTGAAGAGAAGAAATGAGGAATTTAAGCCCAAGAAGTCAAGAATTCTCACGTCTGAGCAGGTAGATCAGTTCTTACGGGAGGCTCCGGATGATAAATATTTAATGCTTAAGGTAAATTTGGAAATGTGTTTATATTCAGAAATTTAAGAAATCAATTTTTTTATAGGTTGCACTTATTTTGGGCGTTGCGGGAGCTTGTCGTGGAAAAGAGTTGGTTGATTTAGAAATCGACGATGTGAGACATTTGGGCGATTCCTTCCTAATTGCGATTAGAAACACCAAAAATAAAATTGACCGAAATTTTGTGATCAAAAATTCAGAAAACAGTGCCATCAGTTTTGTGGCGATATTTCGAAAATATGTGGCATTGCGAAAGACAGGGACACCTCATTCAAAATTTTTGTTCAATACATCAACAAAGAATGTACTACGTGAGTAGTAGGAAAAATTATGTTTGGTACATTTCCACTGCAAAGGGCAGCTTTCTTGAAATTAGAAAATGCAACGTCTTATACGGGACATTGTTTTAGACGCACATCTGCGTCTTTGTTAGATGATTCGGGAGCAACAATAGACGTGCTGAAGAGACATGGAGGATGGAAATCCTCCAACGTGGCCGAGGGATATATTGAATCGTCTATTAAAAATAAACAAAAAATTTCAGATAAAATATTTGGTCAAGTCGCCGATTCGTCCACTATAATTATGCCACAGTCCTCATTCTCGCTTCCTGTTTCCGCAGGATCTTCGAAACAAACACCAGTTCAATATGATAAGGACCTATCTGTTACTCGTCAGTTACCTGCTGCATTAACCCAGGAAAGACTGGTCAATATGACGAACTGTCACAATATTAATTTGAATATTAACGTTAATTACCATTCTAATTAATTGTATTTTTCAATAAAATATCCCTTAAATTCGTTTGTTTGTGATTTAATCGTTCCGGGAGTTTCGTCAATATTTAATCCCGGAGGGATTAAATGTGACACTTTAGTACCTGTCACAAGGGAGTGAAGTTGTCACTTTAGGCCCGGAAGTACGAAAAATATAACTTCTTGGGACTATCAACTTTCATATAATTTCTGGAATATAATTCAATTAATGGATACTATAGTACCCAAATAGATGCAGTTCATAACTTGTTCAAACTTTTTATCCTCCATCGATAATTTGTAGTGTATGGGGTCTTTAATTATTGTCATAGACTTTGTTTTAGGAATCGAAATCTTTATATTCCACTGAACTGCCACTTAGTTCTGGAAAACATTTAATGTAGATTATTTTCATCTTCGCTATAAGGACCACATCATCTGCGTAATATACAATTGTAAACCACTGTTTCCCAGTTCCTGCAGTTCTGACTTTGTTATGTGGTCTAGGAAAAGATTGAAGAGCATTGCACTTAGAATGTCACCTTGTCTAATTCCTCTTGTAATTCTAATATAATCTGTGAGGTTGTTGTTGTATTCTTGTACGGCTCAGTGAGTTAAGTCCCTTGTCTATTGATATAACTTTTTTGTTGACTCGTCTTCCTGAACAAGGGTCAATAGGGGTTATTGAGATTGACATTATTTCCCATAATTTAGTTGAAACAGAGCAATATACAACAAAATTTCAATTTCACCTTTCCCACATCAAATTTTATGTTGAATCAAAGGAATCCAATGAGCCTAACCTTGTCCTGTACAAACCCAAAGTGAACCAGGAAGCACCTTAAGGTTCACAACTGCCACACGCAAAAATCGGTAAACAACAACACTAGTCATAAACATCGAGATACACAGAGATACCACAAATCCCCTTCATCATAAACCGTATCTTCCCTAAGATCTACCCAGCAAGGAGGATGAGAAAGTCACGATTGTCGGTTAAATTCGCAGCTACCTCAACAATGCTCGTCTAAATCACTGCGGCGGTTATAGAAGAAGATTTAGAAATATATGGTTATTTCTATGGACGCCAAGCGCTCTTGCAACTCGCGGCAAGAAGTCATTTGATTTGTGATCGGACATTTGCTTGAAAGTTATATCAAAAAGCACGAAGTAGATCGCAGGATAGTACCGGATACATGATTATTGCGTTGTTTTACACAAAGAGTGGTCGAAATTCAGAGGGAGGTAAATATCTTAATTGGCGATTATTTCCATACTAGGGAAGGATTTTCGAATGGGGACTTGGCAATTTCTTTTTAAATAAAATGCAAACCATTTGACATATTTTCAAAATTTGATTATGGTATTCAATGTCCTTCATTGACATCCTCGGGCACTTTTGCAGCGGTCGATTCGTTGAACCCAATATCCGATGACTCGGTCTTATAATTCGACCGATACTTATGCTATAGTATATAGGCGGTTTGCATATTTGTATGTGGCGGAATTCGACATTTTCGTTGAGAGAGTATACGAATTCGCTGTCTTCTCCCTGTGCTCTACATGTTGGTTTTGGGGTATAATTCCTGATTTTTTGCAATGGCAAAGTACTTGAGAGTTGCTGATTTATAATCCTTAATATCGAAAATGAATGCTAAAGGCCGAGGAGTACAATCAGTGTTGTGTAGTAGGTTGCCACAATGCTTATTATAACACAGACGATTCCATTAAATTTTATTCATTTCCTAATAAATAGTTTGAGAGAGAACGGAAGTAGATATGGATTAATAGGGTTAAAAGAGTATGTTAAGGATATCTGTTTGATCAGAGATGTTATCATAATTTCATTCATTCAAAACTTTAGTAAAAAAACTTTACTTCCAAGCAATGAAAACCGACAAAATTCCATAAAATATGCGAAGAGTAATATACCTGTTATTGTTCTTCCATTATGGGAGTGGAGAGATTTCAAAGAAAAATAGCACGATCAAGAAGAAAGGATGTGTCCAAGGAAGAATATATTGTTCAATCTTTAATTGAAAGAGGTGATGATAATCATTCAATGCAAGTGCAAAGAGGCCAGAAGAAATTTACACGTCAAACTGATCCATATGATTCATATGATTCATATGATTGTATATTTTTAATGGAGAGTAATTTCATAGGTGATGGTGCGGAGGGAATGTATGTCGTGGCAATTAAATCTATTATTGCCGATAAGACCAAATTATTTGTTGGTTAAAACGACAAATGTCTTGTCATCGATGAACCCATCGATTGAGTCGAACTGTATTGCTATTATTGTGTTCAATAGATTCAATTTTCTTGTTTCAATTTTTTCTTACAGCGGCCATGGAAATTGTAAACTCGAAATGTTTAAAATAGTTTGTTACTTTTTCTGATGAAATTTAATTTGGCTTATTTGTGTCATGAGAAGTTTTATTTCAACTACATTCATCGAGTTGCCGAAGACTTTTTTCTTTTCTTTTGAAAGAACTAGTTCGAAAAAAAATTTAGAAAGCACTGACGTGAGGTCAGATTGCTTTGGCGCTCTTGTTGAGCTACTTGCGAGTGAATATTCAAACCATAACAAATTTATAAGCACTATGATCACTTGAACAATAGTCTTTTCCCGTACTATGGGACAACGTGATGCAAATATGAACGCCTAATGAATGAAAAAACCTATATCTCAAATTAAAATAACTACTCATAATTTTCCCCAAGTTTTGTTCGAAGCTATAATTCCCTTTTCCTAAAAACCAGTGCTTTTCTGAATTTTGACAACGTATATTATTTCTGCCACCGAGATTGAATTCTATCTCTATGATTTTCCGTTATGAAAAATTTTGATTAATAATACGCCAACTGATACTGATTAATGGGCTCGGCATTTGTCAATCGAATATCGATCTGTGATGGCCATCGTTCAAAGAAAATCATCTGGACGTGTATCATTTCTCTTTTCTCTTGGGTAAATTAAAAAAAAAAAATGATCATATCTTTAGATGGAAAAGAGCTACGACAATGAAATTTGAGGATAAGTAAGATATCGATCACCTCAATATATTCTCGAATTTTTATTGACATCCGAAAAATATCTTATGAGATAGTGAGGATTGAAACATTTTTTTTTGGGAATTTTTTAAAGATTTTCTAGCTTGACGATTTCTGCGAAATTTTGCGAGCTGTTTTGTTGCAGCCTCCCTCAACAATATTTCAAGTATCAATTTGATCGGATGGATATTCTAGTAGTTATTGAGGAAACAAAATTTCAAATGCTCATAACTATTGAACCATCTGCGTGTCGCATAGCTTAGTGGAATAAAGCCTTGACCTATGACGTGGAAACCCGTCGTGTCGTAGGTTCAAGTCCGGGGCTAGGAAAGAAATTTTCTAGCTTTCGGTATGCGGCCACCATTCACTGTTGGGTCTAAAATTAACAGTGCTGTGCCTAAGGTAGCGTAAGGACACAGTAACAAAGCCTACACAGAACACACACTGGTTAACCTAACTCGCACAAGCTTTAATTAGCTTCTGAGGGGTGTACATTGATATATGTATACCTAGGTAAGCCAGTATAAACATAAACATAAACATCTGACGGATTTGGCCCAATAACGAACTTGACCGAGATATTTGGACAATTAACCTATTCTGAAAACATGAAAACTCTAGCTGATTCCTTTTGGATGCTAGAGAGGATACGGCCGGCCGGCCGGACAGACTCAACTTTCGCCACAAATTCTTCATCAGGGAGTCGAACCCAATCGATTGAGTCTATTTTCGGCTCGATATTCCAAAATACCAGACATTCGGGCAAAATGAAAGGCACTCTGTTCGGGTGAACAAGAGCGCCAAAAAAACAAAAATGTTTATATTTTGGCCTAGTCGAGAAATGTGCTTAAGGTTATTTCAACATTGTAAGGTGGTAAATTTATCGAAGTTTGTCTCATTACTTTGGAAGTAATGAAACCAGTCCGCTCTATAATGTTGTAAACACGACCAGCTTTCTTCAAAGTTAGTTTTCTTCATTTTCTTTGGAAAAATGATCAAATTTATTTTCAAAAATCCAAATGATCTTTCAATATCATTCCTTCTTCTGGGTAAACTCAAAAATACTTTGCAAAACAACTGAAAATTTCTAGGAAATCTAGTGTTATAACAAACCTATTGACAAGTCTTTCCCAGAAAAAATGCCTATAGTATAGGCGGTTTGCATATTTCTGAAATGAGACACCTGGTGTCGACATTCGGCATAATTGCTGGGAGAACATTGCAAATTGGATAGTTTTAAAATTGAATTTCCTGGATTTTTTCAGTGTTTTTTCGGTATTTTTGAGGAATTGGTCAGAAGAAACTTCTTTATTGGAACATCTTTTGGATTTATCAAGATCACTCCGTCCATTTTTCTAGTGAAACGAAGGAAAATGTG
This sequence comes from Micraspis discolor, assembly GCA_030674115.1. NCBI lineage: Eukaryota > Metazoa > Arthropoda > Insecta > Coleoptera > Coccinellidae > Micraspis > Micraspis discolor. Next base: position 36,530 of record JARTUT010001833.1, on the reverse strand, counting down.
GAGAAGCTGGTCATGTATTCATTACTTGTTTAACTATTGAGAAAACGTATCATCCATTTGACTTCTTATGCTGTTGAAGTACTAATTCGTACTTAACTGTTGCTATATTCTCGCAACAAAGGACAGTTCTTGGAATTTGGGGCCGCGGCCGTTACTTCGAAGAATCAGTGGCGGCGTAGCATAGGTTGGCCCCCGGGGCGACTTTCTATCGAGCACCCTCAAAATAAAACGACAAATATTAAACGTGTTTACGTGACTTTATTTTGCTAAAATACTCAATGACATTATCAGAATTTACTTTCCTCGCCTTTTCAATGGACAATATGGATAGACTGGAAAGTCGTGTTTGGCTCATTGTAGATCTTAAGTAAGATTTCATTAACTTTAATTTTGAGAAACTTCTTTCACAAGTAGCCACCGAAACACAAATAGTTAAAAAAAATCTTAGACATAGAGCTAGACTTGGAACAGACTCAGAATAGTCCCATTTTACAATAAATTTCAGAAGCTCCAAGGTAGTCCATTGGATCGCTTCTTGAAGAGAAATGCTGACGGCTTCCAAGTGGCGCCTCAGTCGTAAAATCTCCAAAATAATGTCCTCTGCAGAAAATTCATCATAGATTTTTGTAAGATTTGGAACTTTATCACGAAGTTCTTCTTCTGTTGACGTAAGTAGAGTTTCAGACTGAACAACACCAAATGTTATGAGAATATCATCCATTGCTTTGTAGCGATGCTCTAGTTCTTCGTAAAATCTATCAAGACATTCTAACATAGCTCTATGCAACTCTTCTGGCAATGTTAGTCCAACATCTTGGGACATTTCTTCTGGCATTCGTTTTCGGAATCTCCTCCTTCCTCTTCTTTCAACGGAGATATCCAAGTCCTCACATTTCTCAGTTGCGTAGGAAATAGCTCTTTCCACTATTTGTATACGTTGAGTTTGAAGAAAAATTTTTAGGGCTTTAATTTTTATAACACACTTTTCCAGCAATAGTCCAGATGTTTGGATATACTTTTGTGTCTGATTAACTTCTTCTAGGATTTCACACCAAAAAGAAAGGTAGCATAAAAAACTGTCAAAAAAAAGTCACATAAAGCTGGTAAGAGTGTGGATGCTTCTTCTCTTGTATCGACGTTTTCTCTGCTGCTTCTGGGATCACACATCTCTTCCAGTGTTGATACAAGTTTCTCAAAATTATTCTTCAATGACTTAACAGCATCGTGATGAGCACTCCATCTTGTCTCTACTAGTCTTTTGACCGATACGCCTACACTTGTCATTAGAATTTCCCATCTATGTGCCCCTTCCGCCCGCGATGCGCCAGCGGCTACTATCTGCGTGACAGAGTTGGTATTTCTTTGTCACCGTGTTGTCACCTCTTGATGCTTGCCACCCGGGGCGGACCGGAAGTTTCAAGTTGCAAGTACCTACACCTTGTTCTGAGAAATCTACCTTCGACGATTGAAGCAGAACTGTGTTGAATTTCATATCAGGAAAATAAGGTCAGATCTTTCTATTGTCTAGTCTTACCAGAAGTGCCCAAGATTGAGCAAAGAAGTTCAAATACTTGGACTTTGAAGACATTTTAAAACTCTTCTCTGTGAATATAAACTCTCAAGTGCCGAAGCTTGTTAATTCTTCTTATCTGTGAATACATAATTTTGTTGCAATTAGAAACTTGTTTTATTCACATTGCAGACATCTTTTCTACCAAAGATAATTTTTGGATCTACTCTTAGAGTATAACCAGCGACTCAGGAAGTGCCATTGAGCGGGTGATTATTATTTACTCCAAATTTTGTACCCGCACAATGACAGTCAACATTACACTCATTTTCATATTTGATTGAGTGTTTGCTTGCCAAAGAGATGCACGAGTTATTCAACTTGCACTGATGGCATATCTGGACATTGTTCGATCCCTTGTGTAATTTATCGATATTTGTTAACCATAAAGAAACTTTCCAGATAAGACATTTGCCACTTGAGCTATTCAAAGCAATAAATATCAATTTCATCTTTAACAAATATATTGAAAGAGTGTTTTTAGCCTTTTATCTGTAAGGAATGTTACACTTTGAACGGGGCACACTGAAGGAAAACTGTGAATACTTATTTTTAATAGTAGAAGTCGATCAATGAGGATTTTTTTAATATAACGAAGAAAAAATTTCTGGGCATTTCAACAGAAATTCAGAAAATATAAATATAAATATTTGGTATGTACTTTCTACCAAGTCTTGCTGCTTATGGGCTTCTTCTGGGCAACGACACCGTGAAACCAAGGCAAGAGGCGAAAGAACAGAAAACGACCTGCTTTAACCCTAGAATCATAGTATCGCCACGGAGGAGGTATAAGCATCCTGTGCGGTACGGCCCAAACCCAAGAGAATAGAATTGTAGTTGTAGTTGAAGTTGATCAACATTTGTATATAATCCAGAAATTATTGGTGAACACTCCCGCAAATAGATATTTTAGAATTAAATAATAAGTTTATTCATTCATTGTGGCTGTTGTTTTAGTATCACGCGTTAAACAAACTAAGGAATAGCGTAACTGGTAGCGTAAATAGCTGTTTCTAGTTTAAAACTATTATTATGGCCAGTTATCACCATCTCTTATTATTCTTGCTAACAACGTTTCAACAAACATCTTATGTCGTTTTCAATGCGAAAAATCAGCCATTAAAAAGCTCACAATGTTTGAAAATTTTTCAACTTTCATTCAGTGTCAAATGGAACTCTGAAACTAGATCAAATTTTTACTTAACTGTGGTTTGAAGACTTCTTTGAGTTACTTCGAACAATTGGCCACCAAACTACCACCGGTAACTGAATTCAAGATGCACTTATGGGATTGAAAGTGATATTCATGAATGCTGCCTTCTTTATTTTTCTTCTTGAGGGTTTTTTTCTTTTTTGGATATGATGAATCGTTTCATTGACAACATGTTTGACCCAGTATGATCTGTCGGTATCCAACACCTGACAAAGCTTCTAATGTTCTTTTATTCTTATTTTCAAGGAGAGTTTTGAGTCTCCGATACAAGTTCTGTCCAATAAACACTTAATGAAATCGAAAATTATTCAAATATTGTCAGCTTTTTCAAAAGCTAACTTTTCGCCTTGAAAACGACCTAAGATGTCTATCGAAACGACACAATAAGGGATGGTGATTTTTTCGCAAGAAATAATTCTATACGAGTTCCATAATAAAATATTTCTCGTCAACAACTTATCATTGAAATTGACTGATTGTTTGAGATCCTCCGGTACACAGTCCACCTCTGTCCTAGGTACGGATTGCGGAAGCCCTTACTGGGCGTGGTACCATGAAGATGCAGTGTTCACCAGGATGCAGAGCGAGGGGTCAGGTCACCGTCTTCGTGTTCGAGTGCCTCGAGATTATTGGAAAAAAGGAAACACCTGTTTATTATTAGATGTAATACCGATAATACAGATGAGGAATGCTATGCTCGTACTTTATTTCGCCTTGCCAACAGTGCATATTCATCATGCTTCCAGCATAACGGCCAATGTGACTGAGCTTCGCTGTGTTCAGCTTTCCTTCATTTGGCGATGGGTTACCGTCTGTTGATTGAATTGGCTTGTAGCCAATCTTGTCCGAGGGGGATAGTGCTTATTGCGTTTCTCTGGGTAACCGATCATCTCGCGGAAATGATGGTAACTAGGTGGTTTGTAATACGAATTTTGATTATTCAAATTGAACAAAGCGTTCTTGAAAAGTGTGAATATAATCATAAAAAAATTGAGAAATATTCACAAGTGACCATAATAGTCGTAAATTTTCAATTGAAGTTTCTTCTATACCTAAGTACAAGAAAACAAGGTTCATATAGAATAAAAGAGAATATTTTAATTCTTATCATAATTTCAAACAGAGCTGTGCCAAAGCATTGTGCTTAGTGCTCGTGAAAGCACTCTAAGCACTTTAGTGCTTCCGAGCACTGTGCTCGCGAGCACTTTTCAAAGGCTAGTGCTTAGTGCTTGTTTTTCGAGCACTCGAGAGAAAATCTTAGTGCTTAGTAATCCACTAAGCACTAAGCCTTTCAAATTCTTGAAGTAGGGTCAATATAAGCAGGTACGGTATTTGATTTTTTTATGTGCGCAAAGATATTATGATCGTTTTGAATTAATATTCAGTATTTCTTCAGTCACAATTGATTTGACTTTATGGTTATGAAGGCCAGAAAATTTTTTGTTTTTGCGCGCTTCTTACTAGTGGAACAGGCGGGCTATCGTTCTGTCCAAATGTCTGTAATTTCCGAATATCGAGCCGAAAATGCTTTCAATCCATTAGGTTCGACTTCTTTATGGAGAAACCTTGGTCAAATTTAAGTAGGTCAGGCTGGCCGGCCCTCCGATCGTATACTCTCTATCTTCCGAAGGAGATGACCTAGAGTTTTCATCTTTCAGAATAGGTTGATCGTTCAAATATCTCGGTCAAGTTCGTTATTGGGCCAAATCCATCGAATAGTTTAGCAGTTAATAATTTTCTTGAATATTCATCCTATCAATTCGTAACTTAGAGAATGTCTAGATAGCGTTAAAAGGAAGAAGTGTGCCAAATTTCGAGAAAATCGTCACGAGAGAAAATTTTTTAAAAATTCCCAAAATGTTTTTTCAATACACGATATCTCATAAGTTATTCGTCAGATCACAACAATTTAGGGCATTTATGCAGGGTATAGGTACCTAAAATATTTTAAAATTTCATCATCATAGCGTACAATCTCCAGAAGATATAAGAGTTATTCTGAAAATGAAGTCACAGATTATATTTCTATCTATGAATTCACATCACATCAACTATAAATCTCTATGAGGGTGGTTTTAATTTTATGACAAGTTGTCATAATGAGTGAATATTGAGCCGAAAATGAAACTAATTCTGTGGGTTCATTTTTATGACAAACATGTCTAAAATACTGGTGTCTGCAGTTGTCATATTTTGAATGGAAATGTCATTATGAATTTTGCGACAAGAGGACTTTTTTTTTCCCAAATGTCTGTAATATCTGAATATCGAGCTGAAAATGATCGCCATCGGTTGGATTTGACTCGTGATGAAGAAACGGTGGTCCAATTTGAAAATGTTTGGCTGAATATTCTCTATCTTCCGAAAGAGATGAGATAGAGATTCCATATTAATAGAATTAGTTTATTATCCAAATATAAGTCAAGTTAGTCATTGAGCCAGACCTGTTCGATAGCTCAGCAATTATGAATCTGAAATTCGGTTATAATTGATGACACTCAACTACAACAACTTATTTATGGTATAGAAATGTGGAAAGAATGCCAGACCGAAGAATTTGCTGAACTGTAAGTTCACTCAACTTCCATTTAAGATATATGTTTATTGATTCTTTCACACTCATTGTGCTGGCTGATTTTGAATCGCACTCTTTTTAAGTCTAAGAAAAGACTTTAGAACAAGCGCGTAAAAGCTCCTGATCTCACGTCAGTGCTTTCCACATTTTTTCAGTAATGTGTTCTCGCTTATAAAATAATTGGTCCTCGATTATTAATTCAACTTTATGCATTGATTAGGAACAGCCATTCAGATTCAGATCGACGAATAAGATTAACTAGTACCAGAATGTAAATTGAATGCATGCGTTTCACAAAAGAAATAAAATGGCTTTTGAGTTTTTCCCAGTCTCGAAATCATAATTTTAGATATGTCGATGAAGCTAAAGAGTTCTCATTACAATCAAACAACATTACATAAAATAGTTCCCACTAAAGTGGGAAATATTCAATTACTTTTGCAAAAGTGCTCGGTAATCCGGAGCCTTCTGTCGAAAGCGGTGCTTAGAAGTCGAGACTCGAAGCCTTTTTTTTCGAGTGCTTAGGGCTTAGTGCTCGAAGCACTTTTTTTCTTTGCTTAGCACAGCTCTGATTTCAAACAATTTAAAAGACTACAGAAAAATTAATTAAAACAGAACACGACACATGTAGAGTCATTCTTAGATTTTTAATAATTCATTCAAACTTTTCAAGAATAACTTGTTCAATTTGATTATTAGAAATTTTTTCATGATAAACCCAATTCTATAGAAAACCATAGAATTCGGTGATATTTTTCAGCGTTCGATTTGGTGGAATGAAAGATTACTCAATATACTCATATTAGATATTAGGCGCAAAACATCAACTGGAATTTTCTTTGCAACATATCACACAGTTATTTTGAACCAAAAATCATTTAAACTATTTTTGAAATCAATATGAATACCCGAAGAGTCTGAAGCTCAGAAGACAAAAGTCAAAACGTATGTGTTGTGCTCTATTCCATTTTGTAATTAATATTCATTTAGTTTTTTTTTTTTTTTGTTTAAAATTTTGATTAGAACGAAAATATTCTGTTTCATTTTTCATAATTATTGTTTTCTGGAATAAAATTCATTTGAAATTGTACGACTATAACAGTCCATTTTAGATTTTCATTAATTTATTCTCTACGAATTCTGAATTTTTGTATTAAAATGAATGGAAATCGTATAGTTGTTCAAAAGTCAAGTGTCGAAAAAATGGACAATTACTTCAAATAAAGTTGGGACAACCACCATTTTCTTCTAACGCGAGTTTTGGTATATAGTGTTTCGTTACGTTAATATTTTTTCAAATTCAGAATAGGATGTGGCCCGTTGAATTGAAATTAAAAGTATTTGAACGTCCTTACAAGCGTCAAGTCAATTCAGAGATATTCATTTAATATCGTTAGTGTCATATTTCGTTATTTGGATTGTCAGAAAAAAGAAATTAATTTTTTTTTGGCAAATAATTCATTAAATTTGTCTCAAAGTAGATAAAAATATACTGCATTGTCCGATTCAGAGATTGGCGTATCGAGCGATATCGAGGAAGCAGCTGAAACTGCATTATCCAAAATTATTATTAAAGCAGCCATATAAAGACCAAATTATGTCGAGAATTTGCTATAAAGCTTTTGTCTGTATGAAATACATAGAAATGGTTAAAAAATACGGCCATCAAATGTTGAGCATAACAGATTTCTTGTCAAATATTTGAATAGTAAATTTGAAATGAATCCTGTAGGTATTTACACCATTGGAAATTGGCCGAATATTATCACACAGTTTTTAATGTTGTCAAATTCTTCTTTGTATACTAGTTCAGTATCTTCGGTAGTCATCGACTACTGTGCTTGCGGTTCTGGAGCTAATTTGCTGAGAACCATAAATAAATAAATAAATAAATGTTTATTCGTCCTTAAAGATATCAAAAGATATGTCAACTTACAAAAGGTGAACAATATTACATGTGATAATCTCTTAAAGAAGCCTATCTGAAGAATATTCAACCATTATGAAAACTCCTAGAGTATAATAGTGCTCTCATATTAATTTTGAATTCTCGTAAATTCATGTTTTTGAATCTATCTGGTAAGTGGTTATACAATGAAATACCTGCAAGTATGGGAGATGACTTAAATTTGGTGTTGGATTGCCTAGGGACACTAATTGTATTGATATGTCTAGTGTTTTAATCATGGAAATCTGTGCACTTTTTGAGATTATGCAAGTGCGATCGCACATACAAGAGGCAACTGAAAATATAAATGTATGATACTGTAAGAATTTTTGAATCTCTGAAAATTTCTCTGCAGGAGTTTCTTGGTCTTATATTGAATATCATTCGTATAATTCTTTTCTGTAGAATGAAAACTCTATTTATTTCGGGCGAAGCACCCCAAAGAATAACATTATATTTGAGATGGCTGTGAACCAGAGAGTAATATACATTCAAAGGTGCATCTCTTGGGAGTGATCCCTTCAGTTGATGCATAGCATAGTATGACCTGCTCAATATTTTGCAAAGATGTTCAATATGTGAGTCCCATCTCAAGAACCTATCAAAATTCAGTCCCAGAAACCTAAGATTTTCAACTGCCTTGATCTGATGATCAGCAACGGACAAAACCAGTGGAGGAGATTGGATGGTTTCTCGATAATGGAACTTAATGATTTGGGTTTTATTTAAATTGGCCATGAGAGAATTACGTCCACACCATGTAATGAACTGTTGGACGAGCTCCTCACAGTACTTCAGTACTTCTAGATTTCTCGATCGTAGAGCTACATCAGCAAACAAAATAATGATATCTGCCTTAATGTGGTCTGAGGGACATCAAGATTGGTGCAGTATTCTCTTGAATTACTGTTGTTATAATCGACGAACATATTACGATCCGATAGGTAACTCATTATCCATTTAAGAAATATTTCGCGGAATCCAATCTGATAAAGCTTATCCACAATGAATTGGTGTTGTGAACAGTCAAAAGCTCTCGACAGATCGAAGAAAATGCCGACGACGTGATAGGATTCGTCCAGAGAGCAATGAACAACTCAATAAATTCAGAGCAAGCCGTTTGAGTCGACCTCCCTGCCCGAAGGCCATGCTGATGATCTGATATTATTGCAAATTTCGCAAGGAAATCGTACATTCGTCTAATACACCTCGAACACCTTTGACAACTGACTTAAAATTGAAATTCAGCATGGCGGGTTGAAATGTAATGCAGTTGCTGAAGGTAACGTGTGAAATTCCATAATTAATGAACAAAATATAGGGACGAAATTTCTAGAAAAAAAAATTACATGAAAAATGTCCAAATTATTGCCACACAAAAACTAATTGTTCGAATTGAGTAATGAATCTTTATGAATAATTTTCCCATTCAAGTTTTGAAGCTCCCTTAATAATAAATCTATTAGTCTTCATTATTTGAAGTATAACCATTTTAACGACTTGTAGTTATACATAGAAATACAAAGTTCCAGTAGTTTATTTTCACAATGATTTAGTATTTTTCATAATCATTGATTAATGTTTTTTTTTGCTCAAAAGTTTCAAGTTTCAAAGTAAGACGTTTGAGAACATCGATGGATGTTGAAAAGTGTCAATTTATTTGTCAAAGGTAGAAATAATGAAGGTTTTCTGCATATCATTTACATTCACATAATGAATAGGTACTCTCACGAATTTGAAATATTCATAAAAATTCACTTGATCAAACTAAAGTAGTATTTTGTATTACCCAATAATGCAAACCAATAAAATTAAAAATGAAGCAATGTCTTTCTGCTAAAACATAAATTTCACAGAAATAAAGTTGAAATTTCTTACAAACTGTTTTCTATCCGAAAAACAACAGGTTTTATCGATGAACTGAAATGTTTGAAATTATTTTTTTACATCGAGCTTGGTTGATGACGATGCGATATTTCCGTCCTCGGAAAGAGCCCACGACAACAACCGTTGGTACTGCTTCATTTCAATGGCCCACTCTTGGTCGCGCATTACGATGACTAGAGGTGGAAGACCCAAACAGGGCTATAAAATGCTACTTTCTGCAGCAAGCAAACGAGTCGATCATCGGGACTGGTTCCACCCAGATAATTTGGTCAGGACTTGATTCACGAGGCTTGCAGCTCTACTCCTTACCTGGTCTGTAACCCTAAAGCTGACTGTTCAGTCTTTTGAGACTGGGCCTCTGAGTGATGTGGTTCAGTTTGTCGTAATCAGACCTTCCGAAGCAAACACAATGGAATTCATTTCGAAGCATGATTTATGAAAATGGTTAAGAACTGTTTATGGGCGACGCTGCAGCAGCTCCAGTCATAACTCTGTTTCACTTGAATCACTTAAATGCATATGGTAATATAATCAGGAAAATTTATATATTGGTGAACAAGGTCTTTTCTCAACATCACACCTGAATTTCATCCTTTGAAATACTTTATAGTATATTCAAATCCAAATCACCAAAATGCGATGATTCTTGTGCATCAAATATTATGAAAGCTTTTAATGATTTTCAAGAGTATTATATTAAAATTTTTCGGAGCACAAATTTGGACTGTCGATTCTGACAATTTCCTATTAACTTCACCTTCGGTGTTACTTGCCCTTAAGTAAATGAAAAAAAAAAGTTTCGTCTGATGAAAGGAAGGAACAACATAGAAATTTGAGAATATACAAGTTATCAATAACGTCCATAAATTCAGGAATTTTCGTTTGAATACCACGGATATTTTATGTGGTATAAATTAGGTATGTAACAAATTTTTATTTCAAATTTTTTGAGAATTTTTTTCAACGTCAATTTCTACGAAATTCTGTAAACCCATATGTTTCAACCTGATCCAAATATCTTTCAAGTTACAACTTAATCCGATGGATATTCTACGAGGTATGCGCATAACTCGTGAACAATCGAACGGATTTAGCCCAATTAGGAACTTGACCGAAATATTGAGACAGTTTGGGGAAAAGAAATTTCAGAGACTCAAAACATATAAATTTTGATAAAAAGTTCTTGAAATTCAGACAAAAATCTAAATGAGGAGACATATTTTTTCGGAACTGATGTTGCCTTTTGCGATGGAAGATATGGAGCTAGTTGAATTGCTTTGAAAAAACTCATAGGTGGTGAAGAAGTCCCATAAACTCAAAAGAATTGGTTTTAATAATTTTATTTGTTTCTCATTTGTAAACGTCAGTTTCCAAAAACACAATATTAATCAAAAAAGTTTATTTTATCAAGTCACTAACTTGTAAAACTGACAGTTAACTTGCAAAATTTTTACAAGTTAGTAGTATTATTTACATTAAAAAATTTGGATTTATCGTCATATATGTTGACAATCATGGTACAATTGTTATTTCCAGTAGCACAGATTTCTGATGATGAAAGAGTTGTTACTGATGATGATTAACCATCTGTTGACTCAGAAACTGCTGAACTCGAGGACTGCAGAATATTTGTACTCTCCTCACTACCAAATAATTTGCTAGACATTTTGATTTTTTTGTTGACTGAATCATCGACATAACTCATCGCAATTTCGATGCTCTTCCACCCTCCTGCACGCTTTAGTGCTAAAATATCTCCACCCGAATCAGCAACCATAGTGGCTCCAGTTCTGCGAAATCAGTGGCCGGTGTATAACTCTGGGTCTTTTAAACCTAAATATTTCGGTATTTGCTTTCGTACACCATCAATAATGTGCTGGCCAGCATTAAGGGAAATGCACTTTCCATGTCGGTATGTCAAAAAGGCTTTCTGTTCCAGGAGGCCGAAGATTTACATATTTTCTGTATAACATGCAGGGCTTGAAGCTGCAGCCATCATCGGTTATGATGAATCTTCTTGTTGTTAAATTTTTTGTTTGCCGCAATGTCACAATAACGTATTTTCCTATATCTTCTACATCATTCATGTTCGAGGAGAGAATTTCGTCACATCAACAACATCCAAAAATCCCAAATATCGTTATAATTTTCGCAAGCAACTACTGGTCATCAGGAGCATATAAAAGAAATTGTTCAGCCTCTTCTTTACTTGATACCTTGGCTTTTTCTGGCGTATAACCCTAATTTTTTCGTTTCAGAAATGCTATTACCTTTTGAAATCTGCAAATGACAACTAAACGTCACATCTTTTAAAAGTTTTTTAAGGAAAACAAACCTGCGAACAGGGACTTTCTCTTTCATTTCCAAGCAGCTTTTCTGCATAGACCATTTTGCCCATAAAGTATTAGGGCTGAATCTAGCTGATAGTTGTTTCAAGTCATCCTTAGTTACCCCAATCACACTATTTTTGTTTTGCCACTTTTTGAAGTCGTCGTATTCTCGCTCGTACAAAACAAGTGTAAAGAAAAATAAACAGACATGTTCATGGCAACGCTTCCATAGCTTGCGAGATTTGCGACAAATTATTGAGATTTTTTTGAAATTAACTAACCTTTTTACAAATAAGAAACAAATAAAATATAAAACAATACACGCAAGGTAACGGGTTTGACTGGCTCAAGTAGGTAACTGACTTGCCTACGGCTCGTCAGTTATATCCTCCATTCGCCAGTACTATTGTTTGACTCAACTCACCCTACGTAAAGAAATTAATGCCTACACGTACTTACGTTACTCAATTTTATATCAATGATCATCAGGTTTTAGGTTTCCAGTATAGCCAATTCATAGATAAACTATATCTTCTATGTCAGGCACAGGCATCTATATACCTCAGTTATGTAAATAGTTTATTGATTAAATAAACACATTATTTTTATTATTGTTATCAATCTGTTAATCATTTAATTCAATTGATTTTCAAATTTCACCACGAATGAGTTTCGATAATCGATGAGTTTTTCATGTTCTCGCTATCTCTCTCAGTGAATGTGCAGGTGGATGATATATACGCTCTATGGTCCTGAATCTCCGTATCTAAACGGTAACTTATGGTAAAGTGGAGTATCTTGTATTCCAGGGACCCCAGATGATCTCAGATTGCCGATATGGCTACCGAACCGCAGTCATTTGAATACATTACAATGCTATTACATATTATAATCTTTATCTGATGCACAAGAACCAAGTTTATTCAACGCCGGTGCAGTGTGCACTTACCTCAAATCCAGATGGCCGTATTGGATAAATAGATGGCTGGATAGGTCTATGCACTTAAAGTCTACGGAGCAAAATTTTTTCAATTGTATTTTCCGACAGTGAACACACTATACAGGATGAGTTTGATCGTTTTTTAAATTTTGTAATAGATTTAGTTCAACGAATAACACATTTTCAGTTACCACCCGTTTCAGCCTTCTCAAATCTAAGACAAAATTATTACTCATTTCTAATGCCGTAAATGAAGCAGTGCAAGTATCTATGCTCAAGGGGTGAATTGTGGGGGTGCAAACATGGCGTCTCAGTCCGAACTTTTTTTACGATTTATGCATGCAACGTTGGATTCAAGGGAATAAAAAATTTTCAGAATCTCGTTATCACAAAATCCGATACAACAGAAAAAGTAATAATGGTAGCTATATTCAACCCATAATAATGACGTTATCAGGTTCAAAAAGTCCCTGTATAAACCAATACGCGGATAATCGAATATGTAGAAAATTATTTAGAGTCGATTCTAAGAACCGGGATAATTTAAGATCGCAAATTTGTCGACCCGTTCCGAGGGGTGCAGCTAGGGAAGCAAGGCGTTCTCGCAAAAATTTTAGAAGATATATCCCCCATTAATTTTCCCCATGAATCATTTTCCAAAGCTCTTCACATTTATTTACAGACCCTGTATATTTCCTCATCTTTTTCTACGAAATTATACTTTCAATGATGCTTTTTTATGACATTTTCAATACATGTCTCGAGAAAATGCTACGTTTACATATATAAAGAGTGGTTCATTTTGAGGTACTTTTTTTAAACATAAATATCTATTAAAAACTATTTTATTTCATAATAAATCTCAACAAATAAAACAACCATCTTTTACAATTATTTGTATTATTATACAATTTCCCAAAGGAAAAAATCAAGAGGTGTGATGTCACATGATCTAGCCGGCCAAATCACTGGTCCGAAGCGTGAAATGATCTACTCGCCGAAATGCTCTCGCAGTAAAGCCATGGTTTCATGAGCTGTATGGCAAGTGGAATCATCTTGTTGAAACCACATTTCGTAGAGACCACGGGCTTCAATTTCGGGCAACAAATGGTCTGTTATCATGATGCGATAACGATCACCATTCACATAAGCATTCCGGCAGTCCTCTGTTTTGAAGAAATGTGGACCGATTATTCTACTAGCCCATAAACCACACCAAACAGTTTTTTTTATCTGTATGTAAAGAAAAACAAGACACCCATATATAAGTCATTGTCTTCCTTAAATTTGAATTCTGCCGCCCTAACGACTGAGCACATAGATCGAGCATATCGACATAATAGTGTTCTGTGATAACGACCGAGCAGCCGGAAATCTGTGACAGAGGAGTTTCCTTCTCCTCACCCTTATGTGAAAGACAAGTTGATTATTGGAATAGTATTTTTTTATTGAATCATATGTGAATAAAAGCTGTAAATATTGTTTCTTTTGCTTACAGGTATGAAAATTAGTTTTAAGTTATTTTGTAAATAATGTGATTAAAAAAACTTTTGTTTACAGATGAAACGCAATTGAGTTTTTATTTCTAACTCCCAATAATTTTTGGATTGAAGAATAACCAATATGACATGTACTTAACGGCATCTTGTGACCCTTCGGGTTGTTCATCACCCTAGATTCGGGCGTTTTGTTTGTTCATGAACCCATTATTCTTCTGCAAGCTTGTTAAGAGCCCAAAGACTAAAACTTAAGCGATTCGGTAGGTCGGTCGGCTTCAGTTCTTGAACTAATTAAATTCTGTAAGCTTTCAAAGAAAGATCGTTACGTAAAATCCGCCAAGTCGTTGAATACGAAAGGCCAAGCTGTTGAGAACGGCGACAAATAGACACTTCAGGGTCATCACATTCACTCTCCTCACCGCCGCTATATTCTCTTCACTGCGAGCTGGATGTTGTGTATTTGGTCGAGTATTATCCAATAAAGATTATTGAGTTTTGAACTTAGTGGCGGTAGATGGTGCGTTCGGTAGACCGATTCTGTGCACCGTGAGTCGCTGTAAGTGGCCGATTCACATTAATCGGAGAACGCCTATTTTCGTAATGAAGCTGGACAATTTGTAGACGCTGTGCCGGGATAAGTCGTTCCATTATGAAATGTCAGACACTACTGAACAAGAAAACCAGTTTAGTTTACACGACGTAAGTGCGATCTGCAACTAAATCCCCTCTATAAAGAGTACTTCTGAGTAAATCACCATCGACTAAGTTTTCTTTGAGCGTGATCTATGATATGAACGCTAAGATTGAGGGCTGAATAACCCTTACTCAAGTATCTTTCAGTCCTCATCTCAAGTGCGGACTGTGAATACGGCCATTAGTTCCTGTTTTCTTCATTAGTTACTGACATTTAGCAAAAAGAAAAGCATTGTGACACGGTGGTAGTATGTAGTTCAATCGCGAAGTAAAATACATCTCTATCCCGGACTAGGAGCGAGAACAATTATGCTATTCTCGCAAAACTTTGACTAACATGAGTCACTTTTAGAGACGGATTGCGATATTTTTTCTGGAAGATAAAACGGCTTCACATTTCGGGTTGTATCAACTCAACAAGTCATTCAACTTCGCAGTTCCAGGGTTAGGTTCTCGCAACATAGAACAAGTGTATGGGTGTACTATATGACGCAGTATGTTGAGGTATATCAGTTGCAAGTGACCCGTGCATATCGATTATGTCAGTGGAGTGCAAAGCGTTGCAAGAAACTATGCATTACATAGAAAAATGACTGCAGAAATATTAGAAAACTATGCTTTTAATGTTAAGGAAAAAACGGAGAATATTAAAAAGAATTCTCTGTTAAGGCACAGATGATTAAAAACAAGTTTTTCAAGGAATATGACAGGATTATTCAACCATTCCAAGGTTTAATTTTCATATCAGCTCATCTGGTTAAGGACTCAAAGTGCAAAATGTTGCAAACTTCACAAGAAAGAAGAAAATCATGTTCTGAAGCTTTCTCGATCGCAAAGTTTTTGAGAATGGTCAACTGTTTCGTTAAAGATGAACCAATGTCCGTATATGCTCAATGAAATTGGTTTGGCAAGGTAAGAAAGCACTGGGATGGACTATTCTATTCATTCTGTGAATATCTAGAAAACCACATAAAATAAAGTAAAAATTTGAGCAACACAAATTAGCACAAGCTGACTTCACATATTTTAATTTGAAAGCCTTTTCTACATTAACAAGCGCAATGAAGCACTATGGTTCTATGGGAAAGTATAGATTGCTCCACTAATAAGAATAATCTGTAATATTATTATACTAGCATTGAAGAAAATAAGATAAATAATATGTGAACGAATTTTATCGTGGGACCGTTTGAGGAGGGATATTTCCAAAAAACAATCACAAATGTAGTGGAATCCAATGCTCTTTCAGCAAGATAATACTCCATCTTACAATTTGTCTACTGCCATGGTCAAATTGTATGAATAATACTTCAGATTGCAATAATTTTACCCGATTTGGCCCCCATCGAATTTGACTTATTCTTAGACTATCAAAGAATTCTCGTATTTGCATGTAATGTACCTAGTAAGGCAAATTTTGTTCGAATGAAATAGTTAATTGCAATAACTCCTGGTATTGGTCAACTTAGAATTCTCATTGGATTCAAGGAGCAGATATTTCCAGTATCCACATCGATATAATCATCTGATGAAACATGAGTGGGTGAATCATTTCTCAGAGAGAAAAATAATGTTTTTAAACCATTCAGATTCAATAGTGGATGCTGTATAAAGTAATTTTCATTAAAACTAAACTGGACTACAGAGAGGTATTTGCCCAATGTGAAAACTCAAAATGCTTATAACTTTTTAACGCAGCTGAACATGGAAAAACGGTATGAAAAAAATAATTTCTTTTGATCTCCAGATCCTATGGTTAAAATTAACACAGTGGTCAAAGATTCGCCCTGTACATGTTAAACACATGTCCCCATTCAAATTGTCGAGCTTCTTCAAGTTACGGAAAAAATGCAGAATGACGAATTAAAAGATTCCGATTCAACAGGGACCATATAAACCAAAAAAATTAGATGCATTCAGCGTCATTGCACCTTGGTATAAATGGGAAATTTCAGAAATATCGTCCTTTTATTTATCCCAATCTTATATACCAACTTCCCTTTTAATAGTTGTCCTAAGAAATGAGTTGAAATTTCTTTGCTAACATTGAACTTGTAATTACCATTTCATCGAATGAATAATTTCCATATTTCTCATAGTGGGCTTGTATTCACATCTTTATAAATATTTAAATCGTATAAATTGGAATTCCATTCATAGTCGATCATTACAAAACATAAACCGAAATTATTCATATCGTAACACCTCCATTTCACTTATGAATGGGGAGAATTGAATTTTATTTATACGCGAGGCCTCCACAGAAATGGAGATGCTCAGAAAACATAGCAATGTGGGTATTACTCCCAGCGGGTTGCAAGAAATACCTAATTCGATTGAATGCATGCTTGTATTCCCGTTATCGCATTCACAAAACGATATTTCAAACAGTTTATAACTATATTAACATCATTAGATGTATAAGTATGCAAAACGGTTTCAAGGAGTCTAGTGAGGAAATTAACTGCCCACTATTGGTCTAATTAAAATTCTATCTGCACTTCATTCTTCTGGTGTTAGAAATTACGAATTATCAGTGTGGGCGCGAAATAATAATAGGTTTTTCAAGGCTGTAATAGACTATGGATTCTTCCGAATAAAGTATCTCTGTACAGTGCTCATCAATGGTAACGGATAATGATGGATTTCATAAACTTATCACTTCATTAATTAGGTTTAAAACCATCGTCTGGTTAAACAGAGTATAGGCGAGACACTCACAAAATAAGATTAAGCGCCATCAGATTAAAACGCCATCACTAATTAGGAAAGGAAGCCAACTAAAAAGGATTCTTTGCTGTACAGCTGAGTCAAACTGAAAATTTTACAGAGCATAATTCCCTTCTGTTTCCGTATAACCTATTCTTTTAATTCAATTTCCTTAAGAAACTCGAATATTTTGATATTAATAATAATTGATAATAATTTGATATTTCTAATTTCCGACCGATATCTTTAATCTGTAATTCCAGAAAAATATTTTGTGATCCTCCTTTACAGTCGGTTATATCCACTAGTCTGAAATTGAATAACACCTTTTGAATCAGCATGGTTTTGTCAAACGTCCTTGAGTTGCCGTTCAACAGTTACCAACCTCCTTAGCATAGCACAGTTTGTTTCTGAGATAATTGAGAGAAGATCCTAGGCCGATGTCCTGTATACTGATTTTTCAAAAGCGTTCGATTCAATGGACCATGGAATTTTGTAGACGAAGTTGTCCCAATTTGGCTTTAGCTCCAATCTCATAAATCTTTTATTCGAAGTCCTACTTGTCTGACCGGCGGCAATATGTTGAGTTCAACGGTGTGCGGTCTGTGGTATTTTCGAGTACTTCGGGAGTGCCGCAGGGCAGTAACCTTGGACCACTGCTTTTCAAAATTTTCATCAATGATTTGGCTGATGTGGTGGGTGTTAACTGCCTGCTATTTGCTGATGATTTCAAAATGTACCTTGAGGTGAGGGATGCCTTCGATTGTCAGCGGCTTTCCATCAATTTGCTGCGCGTTGTTGAATGGTGCGAAAGAAACCGATTGAATCTGAATGTCAAGAAGTGTAATGTTATGTCTTTTACACATAACAAAAATGTAATTCATTTCAATTATACTGTGGATGGTAACTCGCTTGAGCGTCCGGCGTTATTGACCGACTTGGGAGTGATTTTTGAACCAAAACTTTCGTTTGCACCACATATTGATGCCACTCTGTCTGCTGCAAAAGGGATGTACGGATTTATTGCGAGAATTTCTCGTGACTTTTCGGATATAGCCACATTGAAGATCCTTTTTTACGCAAATGTCAGGTCCAAGCTGGAATATGCAGCTTTAGTATGTTCCCCTTACCACCAAAACCATATTGTTGAGATTGAGTCGGTACAGCGACGATTCCTCAAGCTTTTATCATACAGAGAGGATAATGTGTATCCGCCCACTGGTTTCCCTCAGGATTTACTTTTGAGTAGACACGGCATGAAGAGTCTGAAATGTCGGCGGGACTGCCAGTGCGTTGTGTTCATGCACAAGTTGATCAATGGGATGGTTAAATATTCCAGCATACTCGGTAATATCAATTTTCTGGTTCCAAGAACTGCTTCCAGAGCGGACAACACATTTTACATGCCAACACCGAGAACTAACACTTTGAAATATTCTCCTCTTTATAATTTGTGTCACGCTTGTAATTCTGTTTGTCCTAACTTGGATATCTTTTATTGTAGCATCTCAGATATCAAGTCATACTATTTTGGCTGACTTTGTATTACATGTCTTATTTTGTATTTTTAGAATTAGTTTTTTGTTCCTGTTTACCTTGTTCTGTAGTTGGGTTAATCCTGTAGAACATTGTACATTTAAATAAATAAATAAATGAATTAATTAATTTCGGCTTCGTTGATCTTCATGAAAATAAGGATCATTCATACCTTTAGCAGACATAGCGGCCCGAACCATGAACTTTGGGCTATGCTTGTGTCGTTCAGGCTTTCGTCTCGGATTTTCCTTTGCCCAGTACCGAGAATTCTGCTTATTAACGTGAACAATCAGGTGAAAATTTGCTTCGTCACTAAACAGTATATAGTTGAACTTGCTAAATCGCTGCAGCATTTCGTTAGCAAAATTCAGTCAATTATCCTTCAATTCTTGAACCAATTGAATTTCAAAGGCTTTTAATAATGCAGGTCATTCATCAAAATCTAATGTAAAGACAATTTTTTGTTGTTCAACGCTTGGCTTCGCTTTCGGATAGACAAAGATGGCTTTTGACGACCCGATGCCTCAACTTCTTCAATTGTTTCTCCATCGCGAGCTCAATGAGGACGACCAGAGTTTCGAATTTTAACTGTAGCACCTGTATTCTCGAACATCTAGATCCAGTGCTATCGTCACTTGGCGCGTGGCATAAACGATATTCCGCACGATAGAGACGTTGAGCAGACACTATTGAATCACCATTCCTGTGAGTACTGTTCCATCGTGATTCCTCCACAAATGGCGGATCATTCCTCCCAACTCCATTAAGACGCTCCGTTCTATGGCGCGATAACAAATATCCGATCTGACACCTGACTCATCTAATGATTCTTTCGTGACTGTGTAACATTTGCCAATTTTTTTTTTTCGAAAAGAATGACAAATATCATTTTCAAACTGGCACTGAGTCGAATGACTCCAGATACAAAGACGGTGATCGTCTAGCAACGGTAGACTATACGTCATGTTTACGTAATAATTCAAGTTCGTGATAATTGAGATTAGTGAAAATAATTGGGAAACAAAGATGGTAAATAAAACACAACGGTTAGACCCAGACAATCAGCTATTTATTAAGGGTCTAAAAAATATAGGGAAAGCCTCTCAGGCATAAAACCCTTTAGGTGGTGTTTGGGAACTTGTTTAGAACTAAAAGATGAAATATTAACAGCTAGCAAAGGCGAGTATAACAATCTAGGAAAAGAAACTATAACAATACAGCACAGACGATAATCAGGATAATCAGAGCAACTTCCATAATACAAGAGTATAGTAACATGGTAAATATAGCAACTTCAATGGTACATCAAGAATTAATAATCATAGCAAATGTATACTTCAATAATGCAACAGGATAATAATCATGGCAAATAAGTAAATGACTAATTATGACCATAGTCATGGTCACGGCCCCAGGGTATGTGAGCCATAACTATAATATTGTATGAGCTAAGGAATTGGGAACACGGGGAAGGTCATGGAGGTCCAGCGGCGGCTCTGAAAAAATGACAGAAAGTTTCGCGGTTGATATAAAAAAGGTGTATTCTCTCATGCCTTATAGCACATGTCAGTAACGGTCCTTGCCTTATAGCCTTGGAACCGCCCCTTCGAACCAGGAACCTAAGAAATCTCATACTACAGTATAGGAATGGTCCACAATCTCGAGACCCCTAAATGAAATATCATGTAATACGAGCATATAGATAAATAAATAGCAGTACGAGATCATGGCATAAATAAACAACAAATCTTCATAGAATATCAATCACAAGTAAATAATAAGAACCAGATTGCATTATGGACATAAATAACAGAGGCAGGTATAGGTAAACGATAATAAGCAATATAAATAATGAAAGCAGAGAATCTACATAATCAACCGAAGGAAATATACATAACGACAACAAGATACATCACGACAGTAAGAAGAATAAGTTAATACAGTACGAAATATACACAACAATAACCATGACTAGTAAGGCAAGTACATTACACCGTAAAATGACCAAGAACAACAGTACAAGACATACATAATGATAACATGACATAGAGGTAACTTAACAACGTTGACCTTCGATATAACACCAGAGTGCTACGTACACTGATTACATCCATTATTCCATATTGACCATACTAGTACTAACACTAGTGGAGATCTCCATACGTTCCTGCTTAATCACAGGCTCAGAACTACAGAGAGATTGGCAATTCCTATTGCACCATAGGGTACAGTAAATAAAGTTGATCGGTTACACTCCAGTAACACATTGTAGAAAGCTGTAAAATAAGGCATTCGTTGTTATGGTAGACACCTGAACTGCAAAGGCAATAATATCGAAAATGATGGAATCACATGCTATAAGGAGTTACATGAATCAAACAAAGTATTAAGTGCACAAAGGAAATAGAGTTATATGAATCAGACAAAGCATTATGAGAACAAAGGAAATAGAGTTATATGAATCAAACAAACCATTATGTGAACAAATGAAATAGGGTTATATGAATCAAACAAAACATTGTATGAACAAAGGAAATAAAGTTATATGAAATTAGACAAAGCATTATGTGAACAAAGGAAATAGTTATATGATGTTAAACAAAGCATTATGTGAACAAAGGAAATAGTTATATGAAGTTAAACAAAGCATTATGTGAACAAAGGAAATAGTTATATGAAATCAAACAAAACATGATGTGAA
Organism: Micraspis discolor; assembly: GCA_030674115.1. Classification (NCBI taxonomy): domain Eukaryota; kingdom Metazoa; phylum Arthropoda; class Insecta; order Coleoptera; family Coccinellidae; genus Micraspis; species Micraspis discolor. Next base: position 14,929 of record JARTUT010001833.1, on the reverse strand, counting down.
CAAAGGAATTACATTCACAAGACAACAGTATTAATGACAAATGCCCAAACACAACCTAATAATACATCATTGAATTAAACAATAATTAAGGAAACAATCTGTAATAATGACCTATATATGAAAACACTAAATTTCCTGAAACAATGAGGATTCCAATGTTGTTTACCAACAAAAAGGTTAGTAAACGTTTAGTCGTTCATAATATTTAAATTAATCTGAATTCTACCTGTAAAATAGATTCGAGCGGCACTCAATGTAGCAATGGCTTCGGTTTTGCACTCACACACACTCACTAAAACTTTCGAAAAAAAGGACTTAATTCGCTCAGCAGTAAACTGATAATAATCAACACCATCTTCGATTCCCTCCTTCTGCCGGTTCCCCTGACACGCAGTCGCGTAACGTGCTAACTTCACGCTTCTAACCATAGGATGTATTTTGACAAGCAACTCTCTTTCGAGGTACGTGAAGCCAGTGGCGTCTCAACATAGGGTGCAATGGGACTACGATTTTTTGTATGAAAGAAAACCTAGGATGTTACAACTGAAAAACGATGAGCAATAAAAAAATCTCTTAGACCAGTTTGAAACGAATGCGAGTTTATTATTCCATGCGTAAGGCACTTTTTATTGACGTCAATTTAGTAAACATTAGACTTCACAGTTCATATTTGGCAGTGGTAAAGATATGGAAAACTAACTGTGGAAGAATATTCCGTCAAGCAACATGTTTCCATCGTTGAAATAATTTATCGAATTCAATAATCGATTACTGTGACGATGAGAAAATTACGTAAGATTTTTGAGAGAAACAACCGGCCTACAAGAGCCACTACCAGGGTTACCTTTTATAATTCGTGAACAAGAAAAAATATTAATCATCGAACATCGCTTTATCGTTTTCAAAATATTACCCATTTGATCTAAACACTTTTACATGCGTTTAAACTTTTGCCACTCTGATTGGGGTATCTCGAAAAATGCATTTTGAACGCTTCAACCGCTTCTTCAGGTGTCGAAAAACGTTGACCTCTCATTTTATTGTTTACGTACAGGGGTAAAAAGAAGTCATTCCGTGTCAGGACTATATAGCGGATAACTCATCACATCGATGTTTTGAGTGTTCAAAAATGCAGTTGTTTAAGCCGATGTGAGAGTGCTCGCATTGTCGTGGTGAACGGTAATCCGTCTTCGGCGGTTGGTTCTCCTGATTTCTTGGAAGACAACTGGCAAACAAATGGTTGTTTACCACTCAGAATTTTCTGTTCTGCGATATTCTAGTGGACCAATTGCGATTCGGCTGGAACTCGGCTAGACACATACACCCCCACCCCATGGGGGTGCAAGTGGAAGTGAGTCACAAAGTTATTTTGTGTATATGGAGGGAAGAATAAATACCGAATTACGTGTCGATTCTAAGTCTAGTTCTCGAGATATTCGTATCTACTTGAATAATCATTAAGACGTTATTTCAGCCCCCCATAGGGTGCAAGTCAGAGATAACTACTGAATTATTTCTTTGTCGACATGTAGATACTTCTGCAGGAGTTTGATGGCATTCTCATATATGGCTGATTTTTTATGAATTTTTAAAATCGAGCTGAGTACCTACTGACCCCCCTGGGGGAGGCAAGTGAATGTAGCATATGCAGAAATTATGAGTTGATGCTTCCGGATGTTATTGTGAAATTTGATCTCAATTCTATGTCTAGTTTCCCAGGTATGAATTACTCACAGAAAACTCGGCCCGAACTCGGCTAGATAAGAATTTTTTTATTGAAAACTCGTTCGTCATTCGGCATATTCGACTCGGGGGTGCTGTGGAATGAGTGCTGGTGATGGATTTATCATGGGCCATCGTAGTAGAGAACGTATAGTATCCAGATTCCAACGTGAAAATAGAAAAATCTCAAATTATCTCGGCGAATCAAAATTGTTTGCATCGCTGTCCGGCCAATATTCCAGTGGCGTACAAAAAATTCTTACTCGGCTGTTTTCACATTAGTTAATCACTAAGTGATGAACAAACACGAAACGGTTTAGAAGCTCAAACAAAGTATTCGTAATGAAATCAATGTATTTCCGTATGAAATATGTGAGATTGTATCAGAAATTGTGTTCAAAAGGGCTCGAATGTGAGGCTAACGGAGGCGGACAATTATCTGATATAACAAACATAATTGCCGACGTTGAATGCCACATTTATCAACAAAAAATCCATTCGTTGGCATTCAATCAAAAGCTATAAACATCTTTATTTTTCACTTGTACATTATATGTTTATTTTACCATAGAAAGGGTTGCTATAAATTCACTCATTATGCCCTGGGGCATTTTAGCGTGCATTATGTAATCATAACGCCCGCTCGTTGTGCGAGAAGCAAAATAAGCTAGAAAGAAATTATTTATTTCGCAGAATTTTAATACTAAAACAACGACAACTCAACAAACGAAAACAAAGTCTTTCTTAATTAAAATTAAAGTGCAGTTTTCGAATTTCCTGGAAAAATTCTTCAATCGTGAATCTTGGGATGTTTTCGAAACCTGAGGAGCGAAAACTTGACCACAAGTACTTGGAAGTTCGTTCACAAGAGAACCACTAGAGAATTCATGAGAATCTGTTACCGAATTCACAATCATCGTTTTTTGGAAAAAATGCTCTGCTCTATGTAACCTTCCGCCACAGATGCACTCTTCCATCTTCCGTGTATTTTTAACTTTTCATAAGATGCACCAGCCTCACTTAAAATAGTTGCTGAAGTCCGTCTCAAACAATGTCCTGTATATTCATTTGCATTATCCAATTTTAAGTATTTGGCAATCATCGAAGGCACACTTCCTATGGTATTTTTGCCAACAGGTTGGATGGTGCACCGACCATTTCGGAACGTGAGGAAAAATCTAGGATTCTTCACTCCACTGGGTCTCAAGGATATATATTTTCTGACCAGCCCCAAAGCTCCTATTTTATCTTCCTCTACAATGCTAAATCTTTTTGACATACCGGTTTCAGTTTCGGGTATTTTAACAAGTAAACAGCTACCCTTATCTTCTATATCTTTGATAGACATTTTCACTAATTCATCTCTTCTTAGTCCTCCAAAAACACCCATTATTAGAACTACTTTATGAAGAAGATGAATTTCATCAGGAGCTTCATTGATGAATGTATGAACTTGTTCTGCTGTCAAAACTTTGGATTTCTTCGGAATATATCCTTTAGATTTCATTTTTAAAAACGCTACTATCCGGGAGAATTGTGAAATATTGATATTTTGATTGAAAATCAGTGTAGATTTCAAAATAGAATATTTCATCCACAATGACGCAGGACAAAATTTTTCAGACTGAAATAAAAAAAATTACCCACACATGAACAAAATGAAAAATAAAATAGCATACCAATTCTTGAAAGTACGCCAAAAACACTGTTTCATCTATAGCAATTATTTCATTTTTCAACTTCCATTGATGGAATGTTTCATAATCCTTGTGGTAGACGAGTCTGGATTTTTCTGGTAATAAATTATTTGCAGCTTTGGCTGCATTTTCAATTATATTATTTGGCAAATTGCTATTCATTTCTGTTATTTCTTTAAATCTTCACAACGAAAACAGTAATGACATTCACTTAATAAAATGATGACAGCAATAACGAACTTCAAAATATTAACCAATGCCATGGTTACTACTGAAAGTTAAATGGAAAAAAAATCATAGGAGCAATCGAATTTTATTGTAATTAAATGATATATTCGTGAAAAATAAAATCTTGTATGCACCACGAGCGTTATTAGATCCTAACGCCCATCGGGCAACATTCATCCCTCGGGCCGAATGTTTCCCTCCGGGCTTTAGGATCCATATAACGCACTAGGTACATAAATAACTATTCCAGCCGGCACCCTATATACCTATACAATTAGTTAGTAGCACTGAAAATATCAATAAATCCAGATTTGGAAGATCAATTAGGTGCAAAGAGAAGACAAGTTTCAAATTTCCGATACACTGTAGCCAAATTTTTCGACATTTTTCATCGCTGGAGATGACGAAAACAACCAATTTAAATTCTGAGAATATAATTTTGTAGTATCATTGAAAGGTCAAAAAGTTTGCATTATTTCAGTTCACATTGATTAACAATCTCGTTTTTCATTGTAATAGTTATTGATGCCACCTGTAGTTGAACAACCTGAAAACGAAGTATGGTCATTGGAAGTAACAACAGATTGTGATAGGATCATTGTTTTACTCGAATCTCCAAACAAAGTTTTCCTAGTTTTCTGTTTCAATTTGCTTAAATAGTTTATGGTAGGCCTTTCTTTTGGAAACGGTAAGTGACCCTGGTAAGATGGTTCCGGTTTATTATGCGTTTTGATGAACTCCAAAATAAAGAAAAAATTTAATGAAAAAATTTAAATAGTTTTATGATTATTATTATTATTATTATTATTCATTTTCAACCCTATCCAGGTTTATTGGTTGCCTTGCACTGAAGAAGCCAATAAGCAGAAACACGTGTCGGCAAGTACGTTCCATCCATTACCCATATTTTCTGCATTTCTGCGGTTTAACCCATTATCCTCCTTCAAAATAAAAAAGTAGTATTCAGAAGATCCTCTGTTCTGAAGAAATTTGGACCGATTATTCCTCCGGCCCATAAACCACACCAAATAGTTGTTTTTTCTGGATTTAACGGCAATTCTTGGGACTCTTCGGGTTGTTCATCGCACCAGATTCGATCATTTTATTTGATCACGAACCGATTGAGTCCAAAATGGGCCTCGTCAGTGAAAAAAACTTTTGCCGAAAAGAGTAGGTCCTCTGCAAGCTTGTCAAGAGCCCACCGACTAAAACTTAAACGATTCGGTAGGTCGTCGGCTTCAGTTATTGAACTAATTGTATTTGGAAGCTCTCAAAATAGGATCCTTACGTGAAATTCGATAAGTCGTTGAATACGAAAAGCCCAGCTGTTGAGAACGGCGACGAATGGACACTTCAAGGTCATTACGTAGACTCTCCCCCACCGCCGCTAAATTCTCTTCACTACGACCTAGATGTTGTCTGTTTGGTCGAGTATCATCCAACATCGAATACTGAGTCTCAAACTCAGTGATGGTAGAGCGAATTGTGCGTTCAGTAGGCCGATTATGTGGACCGTAATTCGTTCTAAGTGCCCGACACACATTAATCGGAGAACGCCTATTTTCGTAATGATGCTGAACAATTTGTAGAGGCTGTGCTGGGCTATGTCGTTCCATTATGAATTGTCGACACTACTGAACAAAAATACCACTTCAGTTTACACGACACATGCGCGATCTGCAATTAACTCCTCACCACAAAGAGTACCTCTCAATGAATCACCATTTATCTATTGAATCGTTGGTAGCAAGAGCAATAAGAGATAGTGGACATATATAAAATTGCATTTATAGCAAAATGAGTTTTATTGATTGCACCATAAACTGAAATCTAAGCTTGGTAGGGATGGAGATCTATAACCTCTGAAATAACGAATTGATGAGAGTCCTTTGAATGAGACGTACGAAAGAAAAGATCATTTTGAATGTTGAGCACTGTATGAGTATTATCTAGGTGTTGAATTAATGGCTCACTATCTGCCCACATTGCTGCATCGGAATATTTCACTGTATTGAATCCGATTGTGACTATCATTCTAGTTATTTTACGATATGCGTTGAAGATTAATTTGAGTTCGAGACAATTCCTTTATTTATTGCAATGAATAAAATTCGCATAGAAATTGGTTATGCAATGGCGACTGAGATCATCCTAGACACCGCAAGCGTAATATAACGATGTCAAGTTGTTATTTAAAGAAATGGTTTGCTTTCAGAGACCCATGCTTTATGGGGTGTTATGAAGGTGGGTGGTTTAGTTTTCCTCGTAGGTGTTTGCACATTTTTAAGTTGTGAACATTCCTCAGTCCCATATTATTCTTTTAACAGATTGCATACTTCAATTATTTAGCGGAAAGAAGAAGGACTACGTCATGATATTGATATATTAATTATCATATTTATAATCACTAAAAATAAAATTTTGCCGACAAAATTACCCAATTTTGTTTGTTGCTTATACAATTTCGCGAGTGGCATTCGTATACCTACATGAGTTCAAGTTATAAGCGGATAGCACATAAATCTTTTCCGCAAATCGCCAGGAAATTTTGACATTCCTGTCAAAATTTCTTGAAGAAAAAGTCAGGACTTATATATTTCCGTACAGTTGTTAGTGTTCCACATAAATGATAGAAAACACATTGCATATAAGGAACTAATTTATGTTTTGAAAACGTTAAAATTAACGCAGTAATCAAAGACTCACGCTGTACATCTATTAAATTACCTTCAGCGAATATAACAACTGAGTAACAAACGACTGCATCACATTCTGCAAATGTGAACATCTGCAAGTTAAGACATCTCGAAGACTAATGAATTGGTTTGATTTTCAAGTAAATATATTTATTAAAAAGATTTCCTTTCGCGAAAATTATCCTTGCATTTTAGTTATCTTTCATTTAGATGGACCACACTGTATTTAAAGACGTTGATAGTCCTTTTGTTCATTTTCATGAGCATATTTTATTGATACATGACACGAGAACAACGCCTCGAGGTGTGTGACTGACATGTATTAGGACAAATTATCAAAACTCTTAAAGAAACTATTGTTGCCTACTTTTGGAAATTCAACTTAACATTTTCTTTCGAGTCAATTCTTATCATAAGGGATAGATTTCTATGAGATAATTATCTTTTTTTTCGAGTGTTTTCAAACAGCCTTCGACACTTTATCAAGTTCTACAAACTATAAGTTTCAAGAGGGTTCAAGTGCCAAGAACGTGGATTTTCCTATACTCCAAGGGGTAGAGCTACCCTTAGGTACCTACATCTGACTTCGGTCTGAAAGGAGACCATCAGTTCGTCGAATTTTCAGTCGAAATATTAGGTGTTAAGTACCAATATTCGAATTTACATATTTTTTCAAAACAGTCCATTTAAATCGAGTTACGTGAGTCCGTAACAGCATTGAACGAAAGAAATTACCTTGCTGAACTTGAAATTCCAAAACAGCCTTTCAAATGAATCAACACATTATTTCTCCTATTAATGCTTTGGCGGTGAATTTTCTACCTTATCAATATTTTCGCTCCCAATGCAGATGAAAAAAACAGAAAATCAAAATTGACGACAGTCCAAGTCAATTAAAGGGATAGTCATTCTTGGCAAGATATAAATGGATTCCACTGAGGTGCCTATAATATAGGGTCAAGACTAACCTTCTTGACGAAATACACTTAACTAACAACACGTTTAATTAAATTCATACGAATCGTGCAGATAATTCGTCAATAAAAAGCATGAAGTATCTCTATCATGAAGTTCAATTTATTCATTAGGTGGCAATTTTGATGGCAGGTAGCATCATTGCGCAGGAGGAATCTCTTGAAAATCTTCGTGATTATTTATTTACCATCATGATGTCTATTTTCGATTGAATAATACTCATATGTTCGATTTAATTAAGCATGCGTACAATACAACAATATCTCAAATATTTTTATATGATGACTCCTTATCACCAGTGGGATTTCCTTACTTAGGAGAACATTCTATCAACTGATATACAAATTTTTAAGAAATCATTTTTCAAAGGGTGATTATGTCTCAACCCCAACATAAGGAATATGGGAAAGGGGAATGAGATGGCGAACGAAATATGTAAGAGCGATGTGTTAACGTCCATTTCATATTGATCTGAAACAAAATAACGGGAAACTGGAAACAACTTTTATTTCAAAACTGAACCAACGTTTCGAGGAAGGTTACCTCATTCTCAAAGGCTAAAAATTACATTATAAGGGAAGTATATCATATCATACTATATATATATATATATATATATAAAAAATTAGAAAAGAAAGTTTTCTCTCGGTTGGGTTCTCGGCAATTTTTGGGGCAATTAATTAGAACAGTGACTATTCATTAGTTTATTTTCTATATTTCGAACACACGGTGCGGTTCTTCTTCAGGAAAACTGAAAAACACATATTAAAGGTCAACTACATTGAATTGACATATAAAGTTCAACTTACATCTAAACAAAGTCAAGGAAACTGAAAAAGAGAACATCAAAGGAAACAGCTAGTGCGAATTTATAATCAATGTGATAAGAACAGTTGAGAAATCAATTTTAAGTCGTATCGAGAACGTCATCTGACAGACATGCATTCTTTCAGGTTAGGTCACAGAAAGGTGCACTCACAAAGGTCAAATGAAAAACATAGAAATCTCGAGTAATTGTGCAAAGATTTTTAACTGTCAACAGTCTAATCTGGAGTCCCTACCTTGATTTTCTAATGACAAAAGATAGTTATAGATATTGCTCAAATCTTCTATATCTGTTTTCTTATTGATGTTGTTTGGATATTCATTGATGTAACACATTTCTAAAAAGGTTCTCTTTCTATAGTTGGTGACAGTTGTCAGTATCTTTGGTTCATTGAGGTTAAACTGATGACCCAATGACGATGCATGTCTTGCAAGAGCACATCTCTCTGGATGTAGTCTGATGTCACTCTTATGAATTGCAAATCTTCTCTTCACACATTTAGCTGTCTGGCCGATATAAACTGACTGACAATCATTACACTCCACCAAATATACGCAGTCTGATCTAGATGAGGCCGGAATGGTATCCTTTAAACGGCTGAAAAGTCCATGAACAGAAAATGGGCTATACTTGGCAATTTTGATATTTGGTACGTCTTTTAGTATGTGTACAAGATTTTGAGTTAAACCCTGGATAAAGGGCAGTGAGACATAGTTTACGGTCACAAGCTCTGCAGTAGTGTTAGTCACTGGAAGGTTGTCTGATTGGGTTGGTGATGAACTGTTAAAACACTTAGAAAGGAATGGTCTTGAGTAACCATTCTCCAAAAAGACATCTAGAAGTCTACTTTCGGCCGATCTGACATGATCAGGATGGCAGATGGTCCTCACTCTGTATATCATTCTTTTTATCAAATTGATTTTGATTCCCCAGTTGTGATTGGATCGGCAGTGTATATATCTACCAGATGCAGTGCTCTTCTGGTACCAATCCAACTTTAAGATATTGGTGGAGGATCTGACCGCCATTGTATCCAGAAAAGGGACGCTGTTTTCAGTCTCCTCTTCTACTGTGAAAGAGATATGTTCATCGAACGCATTGAACACCTGTAGTATCTCCGCAGTTCCTTCCTCAGGCAAAGATAAAATAAGGTCATCTACATACTGATAGATAAAAAACAACTGGAATGATAATTGAGGTATACATCTTCTCAATAATGTTGACATAACGATTGATGCTAGTATGGGGCTCAACTTGCTGCCCATGGGACAACCGAATATTTGTGAATACATAGTTCCTTGAAATATGAAATAATTGGAATCGAAAAGAAATCTCAATATTGTACAGAATCGATTAAAATCCATAGTTGTTATGTTGTTCATTCTATCCCATTCCTCCTCTATAATCTTCAAGATCAGTTCAATGGAAATATTTGTAAAAAGGTTCACCACATCTAGTGAAATGATCTTATATCCTTTTGGTAATTGAATGTTATTAACTTCATGAGTAAATTGGAAAGAATCTTTAATAGCATAGGTATGATAGTCTGAATAAGCTTCCGACAACAAACTTGCCATATACTCACTCAATTCAGATGTCGATGATCCAATAGTGGATACAATCGGACGAAGAGGTATACCAACTTTGTGTATTTTGGGTTGCCCATATATCCTTGGGGGTATGCCCTTATAGGTGGTTAATTTCTTAGCCATTAAATTATCAATAACGCCTTCTTCTTTTTAGTTGTTTTGCAATTCGGTTATTCTTGTTTTGAACCTGTGATGTAGGATCTTTAGTTAGTATTTTGTATACTGATGTATCTCCCAAGAGTACATCCATCTTCTCTTTATATTGTTGTTTGGTAAGTGCAACTGTCACATTTCCTTGTCAGCTGATGTGATAATGACATCCTCATGTGATCTAAGGAATCTCGCAGTGGTGTGAAATAAATTGTGCTCAAACGAGTTGGTAGAATTATGCTGGTGTATGAAATTAGTAATGTTATTGGTGCATTTAGCTCTCAGAATATTGTGTATTGAAGAGGAGCCATTTTTATTATATATTCAACATCTGATAACAAATTCTTGATAGGAAACCATTTTGGTGGTATAGGATTTAGACTGAATTTTGGGCCCAATCCTAGTAATAACTTGATATTTAATGGAAAATTATATGACGTTAGGTTAAAAAACCACTTGTCTTTGAATCTAATAGAGTCTATAGTTTGTTTATTCAATCTGGAGTATTTATCGTTTAGGAGTTGTTGATTGGTTTTGAATGTCCTATTATATTGTTTCATCTGTGTTGTATGAAAACATGCATACATATGTTGTGGTATCATCATCCCGACCTCAGACTTTATACATTCCAAAGAGTGATTAAGCTTGCTTAGCTTTTTATAGGTGAAAGAGATCTCTAAGTTAAGAATTTTGGTAGATATCTGGTTGCCAAATTTGGTGACCCTAGTGTTGTCCTTTCTGTCATCAGAGAGTAGGTTGGTCAAACACTTGATATTTTTGTGTGATGTGTTTAGGTGTGACCCCAGTTGATCTGCACTTTTATATCGGCCAGACAGCTCAATGTGTGAAGAGAAGATTTGCAATTCATAAGAGTGACATCAGACTACATCCAGAGAGATGTGCTCTTGCAAGACATGCATCGTCATTTGGTCATCAGTTTAACCTCAATGAACCAAAGATACTGACAACTGTCACCAACTATAGAAAGAGAACCTTTTTAGAAATGTGTTACATCAATGAATATCCAAACAACATCAATAAGAAAACAGATATAGAAGATTTGAGCAATATCTATAACTATCTTTTGTCATTAGAAAATCAAGGTAGGGACTCCAGATTAGACTGTTGACAGTTAAAAATCTTTGCACAATTACTCGAGATTTCTATGTTTTTCATTTGACCTTTGTGAGAGCACCTTTCTGTGACCTAACCTGAAAGAATGCATGTCTGTCAGATGACGTTCTCGATACGACTTAAAATTGATTTCTCAACTGTTCTTATCACATTGATTATAAATTCGCACTAGCTGTTTCCTTTGATGTTCTCTTTTGCAGGTTCCTTGACTTTGTTTAGATGTAAGTTGAACTTTATATGTCAAGTCAATGTAGTTGACCTTTAATATGTGTTTTTTCAGTTTTCCTGAAGAAGAACCGCACCGTGTGTTCGAAATATAGAAAATAAACTAATGAATAGTCACTGTTCTAATTAATTGCCCCAAAAATTGCCGAGAACCCAACCGAGAGAAAACTTTCTTTTCTAATTTTGATATTTGTTATTACGGCAACACTCCTTATTATTTAAAATACAATACTATAGATATGGGTTTCTTTGTGGACGTTACTAACAACTATGGAGCACTTGCGTCTAACAAAATGAGACAATGGGCACACCTCAACACCAAACTGGCGAAGATGACCAACCGGAGGAACTTCCTACTTAAGTGCAGATCAACTGGGGTCACACCTAAACACATCACACAAAAATATCAAGTGTTTGACCAACCTACTCTCTGATGACAGAAAGGACAACACTAGGGTCACCAAATTTGGCAACCAGATATCTACCAAAATTCTTAACTTAGAGATCTCTTTCACCATAAAAAAGCTAAGCAAGCTTAATCACTCTTTGGAATGTATAAAGTCTGAGGTCGGGATGATGATACCACAACATATGTATGCATGTTTTCATACAACACAGATGAAACAATATAATAGGACATTCAAAACCAATCAACAACTCCTAAACGATAAATACTCCAGATTGAATAAACAAACTATAGACTCTATTAGATTCAAAGACAAGTGGTTTCTTAACCTAACATCATATAATTTTCCATTAAATATCAAGTTATTACTAGGATTGGGCCCAAAATTCAGTCTAAATCCTATACCACCAAAATGGTTTCCTATCAAGAATTTGTTATCAGATGTTGAATATATAATAAAATGGCTCCCTCTTCAATACACAATATTCTGAGAGCTAAATGCACCAATAACATTACTAATTTCATACACCAGCATAATTCTACCAACTCGTTTGAGCACAATTTATTTCACACCACTGCGAGATTCCTTAGATCACATGAGGATGTCATTATCACATCAGCTGACAAGGGAAATGTGACAGTTGCACTTACCAAACAACAATATAAAGAGAAGATGGATGTACTCTTGGGAGATACATCAGTATACAAAATACTAACTAAAGATCCTACATCACAGGTTCAAAACAAGAATAACCGAATTGCAAAACAACTAAAAGAAGAAGGCGTTATTGATAATTTAATGGCTAAGAAATTAACCACCTATAAGGGCATACCCCCAAGGATATATGGGCAACCCAAAATACACAAAGTTGGTATACCTCTTCGTCCGATTGTATCCACTATTGGATCATCGACATCTGAATTGAGTGAGTATATGGCAAGTTTGTTGTCGGAAGCTTATTCAGACTATCATACCTATGCTATTAAAGATTCTTTCCAATTTAGTCATGAAGTTAATAACATTCAATTACCAAAAAGGATATAAGATCATTTCACTAGATGTGGTGAACCTTTTTACAAATATTTCCATTGAACTGATCTTGAAGATTATAGAGGAGGAATGGGATAGAATGAACAACATAACAACTATGGATTTTAATCGATTCTGTACAATATTGAGATTTCTTTTCGATTCCAATTATTTCATATTTCAAGGAACTATGTATTCACAAATATTCGGTTGTCCCATGGGCAGCAAGTTGAGCCCCATACTAGCATCAATCGTTATGTCAACATTATTGAGAAGATGTATACCTCAATTATCATTCCAGTTGTTTTTTATCTATCAGTATGTAGATGACCTTATTTTATCTTTGCCTGAGGAAGGAACTGCGGAGATACTACAGGTGTTCAATGCGTTCGATGAACATATCTCTTTCACAGTAGAAGAGGAGACTGAAAACAGCGTCCCTTTTCTGGATACAATGGCGGTCAGATCCTCCACCAATATCTTAAAGTTGGATTGGTACCAGAAGAGCACTGCATCTGGTAGATATATACACTGCCGATCCAATCACAACTGGGGAATCAAAATCAATTTGATAAAAAGAATGATATACAGAGTGAGGACCATCTGCCATCCTGATTATGTCAGATCGGCCGAAAGTAGACTTCTAGATGTCTTTTTGGAGAATGGTTACTCAAGACCATTCCTTTCTAAGTGTTTTAACAGTTCATCACCAACCCAATCAGACAACCTTCCAGTGACTAACACTACTGCAGAGCTTGTGACCGTAAACTATGTCTCACTGCCCTTTATCCAGGGTTTAACTCAAAATCTTGTACACATACTAAAAGACGTACCAAATATCAAAATTGCCAAGTATAGCCCATTTTCTGTTCATGGACTTTTCAGCCGTTTAAAGGATACCATTCCGGCCTCATCTAGATCAGACTGCGTATATTTGGTGGAGTGTAATGATTGTCAGTCAGTTTATATCGGCCAGACAGCTCAATGTGTGAAGAGAAGATTTGCAATTCATAAGAGTGACATCAGACTACATCCAGAGAGATGTGCTCTTGCAAGACATGCATCGTCATTGGGTCATCAGTTTAACCTCAATGAACCAAAGATACTGACAACTGTCACCAACTATAGAAAGAGAACCTTTTTAGAAATGTGTTACATCAATGAATATCAAACAACATCAATAAGAAAACAGATATAGAAGATTTGAGCAATATCTATAACTATCTTTTGTCATTAGAAAATCAAGGTAGGGACTCCAGATTAGACTGTTGACAGTTAAAAATCTTTGCACAATTACTCGAGATTTCTATGTTTTCATTTGACCTTTGTGAGTGCACCTTTCTGTGACCTAACCTGAAAGAATGCATGTCTGTCAGATGACGTTCTCGATACGACTTAAAATTGATTTCTCAACTGTTCTTATCACATTGATTATAAATTCGCACTAGCTGTTTCCTTTGATGTTCTCTTTTGCAGTTTCCTTGACTTTGTTTAGATGTAAGTTGAACTTTATATGTCAAGTCAATGTAGTTGACCTTCAATATGTGTTTTTTCAGTTTTCCTGAAGAAGAACCGCACCGTGTGTTCGAAATATAGAAAATAAACTAATGAATAGTCACTGTTCTAATTAATTGCCCCAAAAAATTGCCGAGAACCCAACCGAGAGAAAACTTTCTTTTCTAATTTTGATATTTGTTATTACGGCAACACTCCTTATTATTTAAAATACTATATATATATATATATATATATTTTTCACTTCGTCAAAATTGAATCTCTGACCTATGGGTTCAAGTTCTTCACTTGCAGAGTTTGTTATGTGTGAACTTTTTACTGATGTTCAGTCTAAGTTGAACCTCAAATCACCGTTAATAAAATTCTATGTTGATGAGACATACTGTTATTGATACCAAAGAAATGATCTAACATACATTGGATGTTTTCAACTCTTTCCATAGCACCTTGGAGGCTTAAGTTGATAGTAGACTCCAATTTTTAAACACAGTGGTTATATGTGATATAATCTCTGATTGGTACATCAAACCTTATGTACAAAAGTCAGTTTATACTGTCGGGTAATCATGCATAAGCGTATTCTCGGCCAGGGCCGAATGAGGCAGCTGAAACATAGCGAGTTGAGTTGTCCGCGTGTAGTAGTGTTCTTGTGTACGTTTACAGTGAGTTTGTTGCCATGGCTGTGCGTGTAAGGTACACGAAAGAAAAACGTGTTCGTTTGCTCACTTCTTTCCTA